>VYXB01006849.1:268628-313035 GCA_013397135.1 Pachyramphus minor
AAAAAAAAAAAAAAAATCCTAGTGAACCCTAATAATGGGAAGGATAACCCAGACCATGATTTACAGGAAAACATGGATTTCCTAATGTAGAGCTCTAATCCAACCACCAAAAAAAATCCAGTTTCTCCGTTGAGAGCATTAATTTCACTCATATTATTGAACTCTACATTTAAAGCAGTACTGCTGTTACAAATTAATTGCTCATTTGCTCCTTAGTAGTTTCACTTTTTGGCTCTCATCATAACACAGAACTGCAATTTGCAGGTTACAAGAACTCTTCAGGGAAGTTGCATTCTAAAAGAAAGAAACGGCTTCACCATTATTATATAAAAACCACCCAAGAAAACATATGCATGTGATATATGTTACAAAATTTAAAACCTGAATTAATACTGTAGCAGCGAACCACACCATCTTAAGATTTCTTCATATCTTCTGAGGGTTTTTGCAGTTCCTGTAAAATAAGTCCTAAATAAAGAGGTGTAGCTTTCTTTTCAATGCAGCTTGAGATTTGTCACTGACTTTAATAAAAGCAGGACTCAGGTCTGTAAACACTGTTTAAACACAATGAAAGAAGACAGACATCTAAGCATGCAACTGACTCATCCTGAAAAAATGATATATGATTTAGAAATTAATCATCATCTGTCTTCACACCATCACTTGAAATATAACTGAGTCAAAAGGGTTTTGTCCAAATATCATTACTCTAGAAATCATTACAAAAGGTCTTCTGGAAGCATGGTGTCAGAATACATGTCCAAAGATCAGCAGAAATTTTCTATGGAAGATACACTGAGCAGCAGTTTCGAGGAGAGGTTTATCACTTAATAGTTGTCTATTAAACGTAAAGGACCAGACACAGACTAGAGTGCAAGAAAAAAAAATTAAAATGTTTTAATGAAACAGTGTTACATTAGTGCTAGACATTGTGTGAAGAAAGATTACATTCAGGAGTAGTATTGCTGCCCTAATGGTCCCATGGATAGCATGCAGAGCTGAAAATTCCTCTAAGGAGAGAGAGTCTTGTGGTTTTAATATTATTTTTAACTAAAAGGAGTTCACATTATGAGGGCAAGGAAAGCACATGAATATACAGAGAATTAAAAGTCAAATACTTCTGGTTTTTCCCTGAATAATTTGAAAAATGAGTAAGACTATTCAAAGCTTATAGATGTTACGGCACAAAATTTTTGGCCAGGAAGGGAGTAATTTCTCATCCTCCTGATATAAAGTTTTATGATAGTGACTTTTACAGGAGCACAGAGCAATGGAAAGCAATTGCAACAACCTGAGTAGATTTGCTGACATAAAATAGAATGGGATTTATAAAATAAAGTGATGCCTGAGTAGCTGTCAACAATTTGCAGAGACAACTAAGTCATATTGATGTATATTGCTGAATAATGGGTAGAAAGTGAATAAATAGGATACAGGTAGGGGGAGCTTTTTTGCTGAGTGAGGCAATGATGGAGATGGGATAGAGTAGCCTGTGCACTAGAAGAAAAAGATGCAATGTCACAGCATAGTGGGCAATATTCCTGTTTGAGACTCCTTCGCCTTCTGTTTAATTCTCTTTTATTTTGTACACAGAGAAGTCTATGGGTCGTAGTACCCTGGGGTATGTGAGAAAGCAAGCACATGCATTGCCTAGAAAACAGATGCTCACAACAGCCCAACATTCTTTGATTTAATGTCATGACAATGCTGATCTCTAACTTCACAGCACCATTCACATCCTCCAGACCTTTGGTCTGTTTAGGGTTTCAGAGCATCATGAGTGTTTAGATCAGGCACTCAACAGGGACATACAGAATAGGGCATAGACTATTGGTCTGGAACACTGCAATGTTTTCTTTGAGATATCACAGGAAGAAAATGCTACAGTCCTTTAACAAAACTACCCTTCAAATTGTTTTGGGGTGAAATTTAAGACAGTGAATCTGATTAGCCAATCTCTTGTTGATCTAGGCTGTTCAACAGCTTTAAACCTTTTCAGCTATGTCCATCTGATTTTCTGTTTCCTCCCTTTATTCCAAGCAGTCTTTCTTTTCTAGCTTGATCGCTTTTTCCCTTTGCTCTACTATCTTCTACATAGTAGTAAGAGTGAAAATGAGGAAGAAAACAAGACCTGTTTCATTAATTTTTCTTTTTATTTGAGGACTGGTTTATATGTTCATGCAAATGAAAATTAAATGTGAGTAAAATTGTGTTTTATTTTAAAGAAGAGTGAGTCCTGAAAATAACAGAAGGGATAATTTTTCAGTTGGCACGTGAGACCTGAAAATAACAGAGGGGATAATTTTTCAGTTGACATAGCAAGTCAGAGCCAGAGATCTCAGGTTCTCAGATGTGAACCTTCACACACCTCACAGAGAATGATTTTCCAAAAGCAGATTCTAATCCCTGTCTGCAAAATCAAAGGAACAACAGCAAGATAAGGTCTTTTGCTTTCCCTCATATTGAAATACTGCAGTAACCGAGTTTTTTGAAAGTCTTAACACTGGTTTCTATTGCAGATGTTAGGTAACACTCTCCCCCAACATGCATTCCAGTGTGGCATATGAGAAGCAAGCAAAGACGTAATAGCATGTATTGTAACAGATACAGTTGATGGGGCTGTAAAGGCAAAGGTATTTTCATGTGATCTCAGGAGCAGTACCAGCATTGCTCACTGGAATATAAGCAGATAACTTCTGTAATAATAATAATAAAAGTTCAAGATGTTTTTACTCTAAAAAACCCCAAATATGCAAGATGGAATTTCCTCATGTATGACATCTGGTAAAAATAACCACCAAACTCTTTTGTTGCCGTGCAGCACAAACATGTCAAAAAGGTCCAAGAGTAGAGTCTCTTACACAACTAGTTCCTGAAACTGTACGATCAAGACAAGAACCAATAGTCACACTGAGCTTCAAAAACATTTTTCCTGTTTAAAGTGACTGTCTGGCAAAGCACCATAACAGCATCCTTACTGATGACTCCATTCACAAAATGATGAAGTATCCCAACAGCCCAGTATAATACCAGATAAAAAAGTTTGCAAGGGCACTTTATCTGACAGAAAAAACATATCTCCCACCCCCAGCCAAAGCATTTGGAAATTTCAAGGATCTTTCACAATGTAAATATTTCATAGACAGCACAATTTCAAATGCATTTTTAAAAAATAATATAACTGAGTTTTTAGCAATTTTGACTCTGGTAAGTAATTTACAATTCCTGCAATGCCCTATAGTCTGAGTTGCTTTTAAGTAATAGCAATATAATATGTTTGTTTTTCCTGTGAATTTGTGTAGTGAAAGTGAAGTCTATAATATAGCAGCTATTAGAGATCTATAAATTATACAAGATATATTCTAGAAGGGCAGGTTTTATCACTATTGTAGTGCAATACTAAGTTGAATAAAACAATTTTTTTTATTATGAATCATGATATTTTTTCACAGCAGCAAAGGACAGTTTTATTCTCTTAGCTGTGTGAAATTGTCTTTTTGTTTGTTGGTTTGTTGGGTTTTTTTGTTTGATGGTTTGGTTTTTAAGGCATTGGAAAGTCTCAAAAGCCCTAACAGAAATGAACAGTAGCTTAGCTATTCAAGACCCACCACCTGATTTTCTAGACTGGAAACAGAAAGGCACCAACAGTTTGGGCTATCCATGTTGGACTCAAAACATCCTGAAGATGTTTTGCACCTTTCATTTTAGTGAATGACTGACAGTTAATAATCATAGCAAAAGCTCTAACAGGCATGTTCTTTCACATTACCTAAAATGAACATGAATAACAATCCTTTTTCCCTAGGATGAAAATAAAAATAGTGTTGCCAGTTTTACTTTCCAGAAGAGAATGAACAGTAACTGCTGAAATCCTTCCCAGTCTGCACATGTGAAAGTAGGTCAGGAAGCAGTCAATGGTAAAACCTTTCAGAAAAGCTACCAGCAAATGATATGTGTGGGAAGTAAAGAAGTGGGCTTGTGATTTCTCATCCGTTCAGCCTTCAAATGTGTAGGCTACTGTTTAAGGTAGAACTGCGACAAAGACCTGCTCGGAAATCAACTTCATTGCCATCTTCCTTTCGAAGACCAATCCTGAGATCAAAACCAAGGATAAGAAAACTGGAATTGCTGCTCACAGAACCAAAACTGTAGCCTGCTTCAGCCTCTTTCCTACTCCTTCAGCCAATGTGAAAGAGAGAGGGCATAAGCACAAGGGACCCACGCAAGTGGCTCTCACGTTATGCTCCTTCCTAGGTACATCGAAGTGCATCGATTTACATCATCATAGCTTCCTTCCTGCTAACTGATTTAATGTGTTGGCTGCAACTAACTGACCTGAACTGCATCCCACCACCATGCTGCAACTTTCCTTCAGATCAACAGAGCAAGAAAAGAGCCTGTAGCACTGCACTTCAGCTACAGATTTACAGTCCAACAGGATCCTGTTAAACATCACACTGTCCTGCTATGAAAAATTTTGATCCTAGTACTCTAATAAAATTTTCCATTTGAGCTTTCACATGCCTTGATTTCCATCAGCCTGGAGTAACCTCAGAGTTGCACTAGAGCCTGCTGAGCCAGGAGCTTGCTGGTGACGAGGATGTCATGCTGGAGAGTGATTAGGTTTATCTATAGAAAAGTAGTTCTGCAGCAGGGAGGAAACCTTCCCTTTGTTCATTCACATCACATGGTGACTGAAGAAAGGAAAATTATGTTACTTGGCTTCTTACTTTCTCAGCCTACACAAGCGCAAGATTCCCCAGTCATTATCACATCCCAACCATGCAAAGAGTTTCATTTTTTATTTTCTATAGATGAAAAACACACACCTCCTACCCTGCACCATCCTAGATTTAAAAAAGCAGTTCAGGGAAAGTTCTAGCATAATTTCTTGTCATTCACTCAGCCATGCAACTTTTTTTTTTTTGGATTTAAAAGTCATTTGAGGCCTGGTCTCTTTTTTTTTTTTTTTTTTTTTTTTTTTTTAGGATAAAAGGTGTTCAAAGAAACAAATAAAAATCCCACAATCCTTTTAGATTAATATTGTTAAGGTTGGTCAGCGTCTAACTAGGTAGAGAGAGCCATTTGCTGCCCTTCCTTGCATCCAGGAAATCCAGAGAAACTACAGTAATATATCGAGATTTTCTCTGAAGATAAGAAATGTCATTTATTTACTAGGTCTCATTTTGTTTTAGTGCTCATTTCTGTTGTGCATGATCCCTCCTAGGCAGCCCACTCAAGTTATCAGCAAGAGTAGTAAAATACTGGGGTTTTCTGTGTTTCCCAGACATTGCCAGCTCAGAAAAACTCTCAGCACATAGGCAAAATAAAAGCCAAAGAACACATCTGTCACCTCATAAGAAAAATCAGCTTCCTCTGTTGCTATTCTTTTGTCCTCTTTGGGCAGTAATTTCTAAATTAAGTACCCACTATACCAAAATTGAAAGCAGTTCTAAGAGCCCAGGAAAACAGTAGGCTTAAGTGATATTTCATGTTCAGTGAATGCTATAATGTTAGTAACCCAGAATATCTAGGATCTCTGTTGCTTCTGTCTTGATAAACTCTGTGATCTTGAACATTTCCCTACACGTTCTGGTGATAACTCTCCCACCCTATTTGGACTGTAAAAATTCTAACAAGATCCCATCTCATGACAAATTTGCACATGGTCCAGTCTAGCAGAACTCCATCTCTGCAAAATTCTGACAATCATCTCTGACTGAAAAATTTAAGCATCTGCTTTCAAAGTACCTAAGTGAGACTTCAACTTCCATGTTACTGGTGATGTCAGAGTGGAAGAACTAAGATATTTTTTAGCACTGGTGTACAGGAGTGTGAGACTGTGCTGAAAGAAGGAAATATCATCCTAGCAGGTTCCTCACAGGAGGAATACTCCAAGTAAGATACAGTACTGCCATATCTCCCATGCAGTAGGCATGGCAGGGTATGAAAGAAGGCAAACATAGGAAGGAAAGAATGAATGGGGGTGAACAAAGTTGAACAGAGTCTCTCACATGGAATGTATGAGATTTATCAAGCTTTAGGGCAGTCAGTAGGCTGCATGACACCAGATGCTGTCAAACGAGGGCTGTTGTTTTCACTAGCTTAGGCCAGTATAACACAATTGAATGTGTATCATTGTCCATTTCCACAAGCTGAGGACCTTGCCTTACCTAATCAGACCAGGAGGATAATGTAACTCTCAAAGAATGAATTTATTCTGTGATTCTAAATGCATTACATAGGCATATCGTTGCACACATATGAATTCAGTAAGCCAGATTCCTCACTTTCCCGAACTGTAAATGCTGTGCCTGCAGTTATATAAAGTGGAAATCAGAAGAACGAACCCCGTGATGTACAATTTACAGTTGTATTTCTTTTTGCTGACTTCCTTGAAAGCAAAGTAGCTCTGTCAGACTCCGGTCTCGGGTCACGGAAGTTATATAAATAGGAGCCGAGCATGCTCTGATCAGTGGGTAGGCTGAGGTTGCCATCTGGTGGGTAACTGTAAAAAGTACAGGAAATTAAAGGAATTTTTACGTCTCTCAATCCTGCTTTTTTTAACAGCATTTTAAAAGAACGTGCGTGTATTATCACAGTCCCCTTTTTTTCCAGAGTTGGTAGCATGTAGAGATATTCCAAGATTCATTACTTACATATGCAAGTTCTCAGAAATTTGATTCTTCTCTTTTACCTTTTGCTTCCAGAAATCATCAATTATTGTGTCCTCCCTCACTCTCCCTCAGCTTATGCTCTGCAGACTTGCTCTAAAAAACTCTGAAAAGTGGTTTTATGTAGAAGAACAAGAAATTCTCATGTGGTCCTTATCCTTTGTATAGCAGAACACCAACCCTGCAGGCATTGCTGCTCCCACCACGCCTCTACCAGCACATCACCAGATCCTGTGGAATCTAGACAATATTGTCAGCAAATAACAGATGATGTTGATTGTTTGTGATGTCCAGAAGCCTGATACTCCGGGTCAAGAGCACTCGGAGAGGGACTGATGGTATGCACACTGTGAGGAAGGTTAATGACTGAAGTTTCATGCTAGTTGGGATGCAATTCTATAAAGTTTATGGAGGATAGATTGTTCACTTTCATTTTCTCATCAAAAAAACCCCTTGCAATTTAAGGCTGTTCCATTTACTTTTTCAAAATACCATTCACTTTCTTCAGCTTCCCTATTTCCATGCTGTCTTTTCAAATAACTTTGGCTTGTTCCAAAAAGAAGAACAAGTTACTATTGGCAATATTTCATTTTTAACATCTCCCTCTGTAGGACTGTCTAAGGAATTCACCCGGGGGTTCAGAATGTAGAACACAATTTCTCCAAGGATTCAATGAAATAATATATTAAGTCAGACTGCCTTTATTTAAACTCTTTAGGTGAGGGAGAAATGATTACACATTTTGGTAAAATATTCATGTGAAACCTTCAAATATGTATGGTTGAAGGGGCATATTTCACAGGCACCCCTACATATATGTAAAAACAATCCTATCAGAGGCTGCAGATGCCCCTCTAACACAAATTAATAACCTCACATTTGTTCTAGATGTTCAGATGGTCACATTTATAGATTTGGATGCTCAATGCAGCCAACCTTAGCCATTTCTTCAGAGCATCCAAGAAAGATCTAGTAAGTTCTTATCAACTTGTTTGTTTTAGTAGTCCTTTAGCAAAAAAAACTAAAGTCTACATCAGTTTACTGACCATCATCAGCTGCTGAAGGGCAAGAACATATGCCTTAAATTCTGTAACACTAAAAACTTTGACAGAGTTATCCTGTGTCACCAGTAGGCTTCAGACAGGACATGAACTGATCCCGATGCATACCTACTGCCATGTATCTTTTCACTTCAGTCTTCCACTATGGAGGTGCAGGGAATGTGTTTTGTTTGTACTTCTCACATGCGTGAAGAGATCTTTTTTTCATGATAATAATATTCAGCAGTGAAAATAGACCAAGACATGAATGGGAGCTGCCCTCTTGAGTCTGCCATTCACACACAAAGAAACAAAAAGGTAGACATGGTAGCTCTCCTCAGAGTCACTATTTTCATTTACCTCATATTTGAAAGTGAGAGGTAGATGTAATTTTAAGGGAACCACCAAAATATTGGAATTATTAAGTTATGTCCTAACAAGAGAGGAAGAAAAGGCATTTACAGATGAAGTAAGTAATCTTGCAGTGACTGAGGGAAGAAGTAGACCTCACAGAACTAATTTCATTTATCCTGCAAGCTGCCTGACTCTCATTTCAGTCAATTTAATTTAGTATTTGTTTCAAGCTCCACTAGAATGATGCATTTTCAACATAAAAAGGCTCAGTGGAAGAAGGGTTTCCTTACATTGCTGTGTAGGACAGCCAACGTGACTGAATTCTTGAAGTGAATTTCTTTCTTCAATCAATATCAAATTCACTGACTGAACATGGAAAAACAGATGTTAGCACTTCCTTTTCACATAGAGTTTCAGAGAACTGATGACTTCTCTTCAGAGGTCAGGGCAGGAGAAAGCATTTTTCCCCTTACACTGCAGGACTTTCACAAGAGTTATTTTAAAGAGTTGTTTATTTCTTGCCTTGCCTTTCTTCAGCTTCTGTCTTTAATCTGAACTCTGTCCTTTGCTCACATTTTTTTACTACAGCTGTATATCCTTTTATTGCTCTTCCAATTGCTTTTTTTATCAGGAGGTTGAGTGCACTTCAATTTGTCCTTCACATGGTGATCACAGAAAGTTCAGGAGTCTGATTTACTGGTGTATCATTCCAATTTCACGCCAGTGCAGTTATAAAAGAAAGAGACTAGAGAGTAAGACTGTTGTGCTTCAGGTCAACAATAATGATTTGTATGCAGTACTGAAAATCATCTAAGTATTTAGGTCTGTTTGGGGGACAGTTCCCAGGTCACTGGGATATTCTTCAAGGAAAGAAAATGCTTGAAACATGCAGGGGGAAAATCCTCCTCAATTTTTACTGACAGTGAAAATTATGATACAGTAAGTGGAACTTTCCCTGGCAGTATTTAATTTTTCTACATGCACAAAGTGCATAACTATCCTTGTCAAAACAATTTGCCTTTGCAGTAGTAGCAGTTGCAAATACAAAGAATTTGTTAACTCATCACCTGAAACATGTGTGTAGACTTAAGGAATACTACAGGCTGCCTTTGGAATACTGTTGTCCTTTGGCCAGGACACAGGGCTGAGAAGTCAGAGAACTTCCTGTCTACTACAACGACCTCAGATAAGTCAGAAAGACTCTGCACTTCAGACTCTCTGAGAATTAAAAGAAGTACCATGCATAAAGTGTTTCAAACTATCCAGGAGAAATGCAGCTGTCCAGGGCCAAATATTCCAAATTCTCTGTATCATAAAAGAAATAAAAAGAAATAAAAGAGCATGAAATCTTCAACCACAGAATTATCCTGAATAAGACAAAAATTGAAATAGACATTGTAAATTTCTTGAGCAAATACTTATGTCTTACATCTGACCACAAAAATCCCACTGAGAATTATTAGCCTCTTATTTCTGAGAAAATGAAATTCACAACAGGAAACTCTTAAAAAAAAAGCTTCATATTTTACATTACGATACAATCACACAACAAACACAAATGTCCATTACAGCAGTGCCTATTTTTAACTTGTTTGTACAAGTTAAAGCCTCTGTGTTCACCAACACAATTGAAATGGTTCCCTGCTTCTGACTACATGTACCAAATCTCTTCCAGCTGCAATAGAAGATCTTAAAGAATAAGGAGCTAGGAGCAGACAAATTCCCAAAACGCATACAACAGTGATAATTACAGCAACACCACTATTCTGTAAAACTCCAAAAATATATGTTGGCTAACTGTGATCCACTGTCAATAAAGAGAGGTATTTAATGGGCAATACAACTTAAGTCTGTGCAAGTAAGCACAGAAAAAACCCAAACATCTCTTATCCTTTCCTTCTGTAGCATGAAAAAGCTAAAAAAAAAAATAAATCTTAGTGTTTCAAGTAGGCATAGAGGCAGCATTCTGACTTCTTCATACAGACATCTACAGTGAGAAAAATATTAAGAAAATTCACTTTTTTTTCCGATAATAGCTGTATGCGGCACCTTGCAGAATAGGAGAGCTCAGAAGCACTGTAGTGACTTGTGGAAATCAAAAGCAGCATGGTTTCTAGGCACTGTAAAAGTTTTATCTATGCAATTTCTAATGCAAATACAATGCAAAGAGGAAAGGAAATCATGAGTTATAAACCTATTTATTGTTTCCATGCCTTATATGAATAAAAAGTGTGAAGCTGCTATTTTGAATGGTTTGAAAATATGGAGCTAGAGTATGAAAAGTTTTCTAGGTGAAAAGTCTACTAGGTTTCATTTCATGCTCTTCTATTGGCATTTTTCAACAATATACCTAATTTAATTTGGTCTTGAAGTATATAACAATAATTTCTATCCAAAACACTTACAAAAATTTATTACCGAGTGTTTCTATAGCATGATAGAGACTTGGAACTCATCAATTTCTTTATTTTTCTGTGTTTTTTTTTTTAATAAATGATTTAATCTTACAGAAGAACACTTGGAAGCTAGGCAAGTCTTTTTATTTTACTATCTGTATCTCAAATTTTTAACAGAGAAACACAGACTTCAACATTTACAAATCAGAGCACATATTAATCCACCAGCAGCTCTTGTTGCAGTTGTTCAAAGAAGGCTTGATCCATTTTCTCCATTATCTTGATGGGGCAGTGAGTAGCAGATTACCCCCATGATGTTCGTATCTATTAAAATACTCTAACCCTGACACATAATTCCACAGCAGAACTCCATGCATTTATGCATCTCCCTTTCATCCACTCTCTCACAGTTAGAACTGTAAGAAAGACTTGCAGCTGTATGAAAACACACCTTTATTTTACACATGATAAAAGCTGTCCTCAGATACTACAGTAGTGTTATCTCTGTGCTAAACTGGGTGTTCCTCCAGTAGGTTTTAAGCAACATAACCAGTTCCACCTTCTTCACTTCATGCCCTAAACAAAAGAACTTGGGAGCTTCTGTCCCAGTCACCTGTCAAACTAGCTTTGTGACTCAGGGGAATGAAGGGCTACTGCAAAAACCATCCCTGAGACAATTTTTCCTCAACTTTTTCCAAGTCCCTAACCTAAGTAAACTAATAGCATATATTTAGCAGTTATAACAAGAAGCCTCTCCATGAATATTTTCAAGCTTTATTTGCAGTAAATTAATGTGACAATATTTTTACATGCTGAAGGGTTGGCAAAGAATAAAAGGCACCCTGTAGTTATATAGAAAGAAAGTAACAGAAAAGTTGAGCTTATTGTATCTGTGTTTGAACAGCACCTTAATATACAAATAGGTTCCTCAACACCTTGTAAATACAGATCCTACCACTGATTGCAGTTGGACCAAAGGAAAACAGTGTAATGATAAATGATATATCTAAGTGACAATACTAACCAAACATTGCTTAGAATTTGCATCTCAAAACCCAGCAAGTTTGTTTCTTTAGGTAAATTAATTGAATTTTTTATTATACATTTCTCACATCTCAGAGATTAGAAAAAATAATTTTTAGTACTTTGATTAGTAGAAAATTTTTCACTGAGACACAGAAACAGTAGAAGCATTAACTTTTTCTACTTTCGGTTTAGTGAAACGGCTTTGCTTACAAAGTGACTTAGATGATTCTGTACAGGAACAAGCATAATATTTTATGCATTTATCATAACTGCAATTTGTTCTTGAATAAATCTTTTCTATGCCCTTTGGATGCTGCTATTATGTACTTAAGGTTGCTGCCCAAGCTTCTGGCACACATGAAGATGGCATATAAAATGCCTAAAAGCAGTAATTCAGAGCTTCTAAGTGGTGTGGGCAGGTCAAGTAGTTTTAAAGTACTGAACAGCACTAAACTTCTGACAATATTCACACCTCAATTTCCTCACTGCTCCCTTCCATCTTCTTCTACTTGAGCAAGTGTGGTCACAAAACAATGGGATCAATTAAATCCCTCTGGAATATTAATTGAGAGATAAAATATGTTTTTGCTCAATGCCTAGTCCCATGGTGCTTCATTAACCTAATTTCCAAATGCACCAAACAGAAATTAACACTTCCACGAGCTCTTCCAAGTTCCTCATGCCCAAAGGTACCCTGGCCATATAAATCTTTTTGAGAATACCAGAAGACATGTCCATTTTTCATCCTACTTAACACTGCCTTGTTTTCAGCATCCGTCAGTGAGTAGTGGAGGAGTAGCAAACACAGGTACATTATGCACCTTCAGGTACAGGATAGGAAAGCAAAGCAGACTGTGGGGTAAGGTATCATTATAAGCAGGGCTGTTGCACAGTGGGGCCAGACTGTGTAGAATAGTATAAAGTAGGAGACAAGACTAATAACACCAACACAGTCTTTTTTTCTTTACTTTCTGCCTGGTCATTTTTTTTCTCACAAATTTTCAAAGCACATTACTGCTGTGTCATTAGTATATTGCTTTTTGAAACCAACACTTCTGCTTTCCACAGGGCCTACCTAGTGTTCTTGTACTAAGATCTCCTAGTGCAATAGGCTCTGCAAATGAGGCCAGTCAAAGTTCAGTGTCTGGAATCCATCCTAGATTCAGTTTTTGTTTGCATCAGCACATAGTGTGGCTCAACTGGAGCAGTCCTGTAGAGTGCACAGTCCTTGCATTTGCTGTTGAGAACAGGTTGCCTGTACTATATGTGGACACGAGCAACAACACAACTACAGCTGGCACCTGAACAAAGGTTCAGAGGATGAAAAGTCGTGAAGAGCCTGTGAGGTCACGTCTGCCAGCAAAGTTCCTCTCTGTTCATGCCCCTAAAGGTACAGTCTTATCGCAAATGTGATAACTGAACCGAATGGGGAGTTTTTCCAAAATCAGGTGAAAAAAAAGGCTCTAGCAAAGTCAAGTGTGTACAAAGTTTCAGGCTTGTCCTCAAACTGGCCACTGAGTGCACACACTCTCCTTGGGGCTGTGTCTCCATAAAATGGAAAGAAACGCAGAGGATGAAGGTGCATGGTAATCAACCTACCTCCACAGGGGCACACATCTGTCTGAAGAACCTTTATAGCCTGTAAGTGTGTTGTGTATTGGAGTACAATATTTCTTAAAACGTATCTATTAAAATAAGGCCTTTATTTTTTTTTGCCCTCAGGTTTGCCCTGCTGCTGTTGCCCAGTGTGTTGTCTGGTGTGTGGCCTGTGTAGGATGGCATGGCACAGCACAGTGAGAAATTCATGGCAAAGCAGCTGTGGAAGTCATTGCTCTACCTGCTTGCTGCACTTTGTACAAAGTCAAAAGAACTGTGTGCCTAGGTGGCCAAGAAGGCCAATGGCATCCTGGGCCATGACAGAAATAGTGCGGTCAGCAGGACTAGCGAAAGAAATGATTCTCCCCTTGTACTGGTGAGGCAGTACCTCAAGTCCTGTGTCCAGTTCTGGGCCCCTCAATTCAGGAATGGCATTGAGGTGCTGGAGTGGGTCCAGAGGAGGACAACAAAGATGGTGAAGGGTCTGGAGTGCAAGTCCCACGAAAAGCAGCTGAAGGAGGTGGGGATGTTTTGCCTGGAGAAGAGAAGACTCATGAGTGACCTTATGACTCTCTACAACTACCTGAAAAGAGGTTGTACCCAGGTGAAGGGTGGCCTCTTCTCCCAGGGAACCAGTGACAGGACAAGAGGACAGGGTCTCAAGCTGTGCCAGCAGAGATTTAGTTGATGTCAGAAACTGAAATGGTTAATGATTTACACATTCTAGGATTGCCAGGGGACTTTTGCAGGATGGGAAGAGGCAGCTGCACCCCTCCACCCCACCAGTGCTGCTGAAGCTGTCAAGCCCTGAAAAGGCGTGAGAGCTGTGTTTACCATACCCTTCACGCAGATTCTGGTATTCTACGCTCGACTGTCCGAGAGGTTCATGGCATGGCCCATCAAAGCCCATCCACCCACCAATCCTGAAAGGGCAAAACCCTCTTACCAGCCTCTCACAGGAACTCTGCATAGGCCCAGGAGATGTTGGAGGCTTGTGGCATGGCCCATGACACTATCCACAGATATAATAACTTAAAACTTCTTTGAATGTGTGGGCTTCTCTCCCCCACCCCCAACAGGTCTAGGCCACCACTTCAACTGACAGACATAGAAGCTGCAACTACCAAGTTTCCTTGCTGGACCCCATGGCGGGTGACAATGAACAACTTTCTGCCGGGGTTGGACTGGGACTCGAGACGGACTTTGATCAATGGAGGGATCGGGAAACCAGAATGTAGGAAGAGGAGCTATTTGGCCCTGGATGTATCCCCTGCTGCAGAGAGAAGCAGCAGCTGTGACATAAGAGAGCTAAGGGGATTTGTAACTACCCTCAGCCAATTGTAATCCCCCGTTACCTTGTAGACATACTCCTCACCGTTCCTCTGTGTCCTACCCTATCCCATCTCTAAGTTTTACATATACCAAATTCATACCATATTCCGCCCAAATTCTAACCCTTTCCACAAGAGACCCTTTAAAAAGGTTTCCCCTTATCTAGTAAAGTAGTTGGCCATTTTCCACCAACCCTGCTGTGTGCGATTTCTCTTTGGCCCGGGAACAAACCACGCTTCCCTCCCGCTCCTAGGAGTGGCCTTGCCAGGGCACAGTAAGGGACATCCCGCAGACTCAAAGCTACCCTCGAACCCAAACAGGATCATCTTTCCACTCTCATATTTTTTTTCCCTCACTCTCTCTTACCCTTATCCTGTTTTTCCTTTCTCTCCCTTATGCATATTCCCTAAAGGTTATCTTTATACCATATTGCTATAGATGATATATATAGATGATAACATCCAAAATGGCAACATACCTATTTACCTTTGAAACAAAATTGTTCTAAAATAAACCCTACATATAGGTTTTCAAACACAGTTTATTTAGTGTTGTTTCACTCTAATCCACTCCATGGGATTTTTTAATAAGAACCTGTGTTGCGCCCTTTTGGGGTGGGTCGTAAGAGTCAGATATTAGGAAAAATGTCTTTCATGAAAATGGTGACTAGATATTGGAATGAGCTGCCCAGGGAGGAGGTGGAGTCACCATCCCTGTCCCTGAAGCTGTTTAAGACTAGACTGGACGTGGTGCTTAGTGCCATGGTTGAGTTGACAAAGTGATGTTCAGTCATCGGTTGGACTTGATGATCTCAGAGGTCTTTTCCAACCTAACTGATTCTGTGAAATACGGGGTGGCAGGATGTCTGAGGAAACTGGCAGAGGGGAGATGAGCACGCCTGGACCGGCCGACAGATCCCAGCGAGCGGACAGCCCCGCGCCCGATCAGCAGCTCCCTTCGCCGGAGGCCGGGGCGGGAGGGATGGCGGGAGGCGCTTGTCCCCGGGCGGGGCGGGGNGGAGCAGCAGCGGGGCTCTTCCTCCTCGGGTTCCTCATTGGTACAGTGCAGACTAACCCTACCTAGCGCTGAGGACTCTTCCGGCCGCCCCCGGCCGCTTCAGCCAGGGGAAGTGGCCTGGAGACGGACGAGGAATGACTGGGGTGCGGGGAGGAACGGGCGGGTTTCCAGCGCCCGGGAATTTGTGCCGAGGGTGCCTGAGTCCGTGCTCAGCCTGCCTCTCTTCCTACCTCCCTGCTTCTCTCCCTGCTTCTCTCCGTTCCTCTATTCAGACTGGGCAGGTGCAGTCACCGACCCCCGCTGGGATTTCCAGCTCCGCAGGAGAAGGGTCTTTGTCTCATGGACTTGTTTTTCGATTTACTTTTTATTAAAGTAGTCATGCTGTGGCAAGAGAAGAGGCGCTGGGTTTGTAAGGAGGGCATAAGACAGCCCCTTCGACGCTGCTGCCCTGAAACTGCAGCAGCCCCAGCTAGAACGGCAGGAAGATAAACCTGTGGCTGGAGGGGCGCTGACAGGAGGGGAGAAAGAGTCTTTAATTTGATGTCCCACCTCTTCCTCGTCCCTGTGGGTTGCTACCGCAAGGGATTTCCCCTCCCTACCTTCCTTTTGGTTTCACAGATGAATCAGGATCAGCTTGAGGGAGGAAGGAAAACAAAAGAGCCACTTGTATTTTGCATTGCCAGTTGATATGTACTTGGGGTTGGTGCCATTGGAAGCCTGAATTGACTGAATTGCTCTTTCACGTAGAAAGAGCCTTTCACTGTGCCAGTGAGCAGTGTCTCTCTGTTTCCAGCTTGTTACCTGCTTGAACACACCAGTTCTCTCATTCACACTACCCGTGTATCTACTGCTGTATTTGCACTGAATGTGTCCAGTCTGACTTAAAAAGAGATGTCAGAAACACTTATCTTCCTAGCCAGGTGTTCTTCTCATCACTTACTCTGGTAGTGCCTGCAAAGTAAGGGAAGTATTCCAAAATAAGAGCCAGACAGACCAGAGAGTGAGAAAGGAGTTTTGAGACATCTGTTCCTTACAAAGAGTGTCTGTGTTTCTATGCATTTTTGTAAAGCTGCTGACTTATTACTGAGGTAACTGGTATGACTGACAGCATGATGTTCTGGTGCTCAAGGAAGATAGGTAAGTCTCCTTAGCATCTACAGGAAAATAACTGTGATGAGAAAATATAGTATAGTATTTTATACCCGTCAATGTTTACCCATGGAAATAAGTGGGTTTATCATTTGTGGGACTGACACTGCCATCACTTTGCAGCCTGCATTAGGTTGTGGCTGCTTGTATGGGCTAAAATAAAAACAGTTAGAAAATGCACAGTGAAAATCTTACAGGGAGGCCAAAGAGAAATGGTGTGTGTCATGGGAATATTTCTCTCATGTATTGCTCTTGTATTTTGGTGTGTTGTACAGGCTGGTTTGTAAAACCTATAGAAAAGAAGACATCTCTGAGTACTCATGAGGACATGAAGACAGCATTTATGGCTGAAATGAAAGCTGAAAACATCAAGCAATTTCTTCAGTAAGCACTGTGTAGAGTAATCAGTTCAGACAAGAAAAAAATTTCAAGCTGGATCCAGCCCAAAGGTCATAGAATCACAGAATGGGTTGAACTGGAAGGGACCTTAAAGACTGTCTAGTTCCAACCTCACTGCCTAGGCAGGGACACCTTCCACTAGAGCAGGTTGCTCAAAGCCCCATCCAACCTGGCCCTGAACACTTCCAAGGGATTTGGACTCCACAACTTCTCTGGACTACGTCTGCCAGTGCCTCACCCCCTTCACAGTAGTGAATTTCTTCCTAACATCTAATCTAAATCTCCCCTCTTTCAGTCTAAAGCCATTCTCCCAGGTATGAATGCCCTTTTAAAATGTCCCTCTCCAGCCTTCCTGTAAGCACCCTTTAAGTACTGGAAGGTGCTTTGAGGTCTTCCCAGAGCCACCTCTTCTCCAGGCTGAACAACCCCAACTCTTTCGGCCCATCTCCTCAGGAGAGGTGCTCCAGCCCTCTGATCATCTTTGTGACCTCCTCTGGACTTGCTCCAAAAGGTCCATGTCCTTCTTATTTTGGGGCCTCAGAGCTGAGCACAATGCTTGGTGGGGGGTCTCGTGAGAGCGGAATGTACCATGACAATATAGATATNCGGTGGGGGGTCTTGTGAGAGCGGAATGGAGAGACAGAAGCTCCTCTCTCAACCTGCTAGTCATGCTTCAAACAATTCAAAACAATGTACCATGACAATATAGATATTTTTAAATTTATTAAAATTTAGTTACGGTAATGAATTTCTCAATTTCAGTGACTTGGAAGCTTTAACTGCAAGTAAGCTGATGTACTTTTAGGAATCTTGTAGATGGGTTATTTTTCTCATAGGACAGTGTAGTATTTGTTAAAAGTTTGTATTTGTTGCAGTCAGTAATAGACCAGAAGTTATAGTTTCTTGATAGAAATTTGCTTCCTGTGTAAAGAAAGAGCATCAGTTATTGTACGAGTAATTAGTACATTTGGATTTGCCTCAAATTCCTGTCCTGATTACATAGTATAAAGTTGCACAAAACTAAATTACTAAAACCCCATTTTTGGTTTGTACGGTTGTGGCAATCCCACTGATTTCATTTTAAGTGCATTTGTCACAAACTATTGCAAATGAGTTAGCTGGAAAGTATGTTCTCTTTACTACATAACAATCATACCATGACTATAACATAAACATTCAAACCTGAAGATTTAGGAGTTTTAAGAGTCTTAATCTGTGTTTTGGCTCCTGCAAAGTCGATTGTTTTTAAACAGCTCTGTGAAAGGACCTCTTTCTCCCCTCTAAACTCTGTGCCTCTACACAAACAGAAAACATTGTGCCTCATTTACTGTCATGTGGCCAGTTCTGCAGTGAAATTGGCACATGTTTAGTCACTGCTCAGAACTACCAGTACAGGCAGTGAACAGATTAGAAGAGAAAATGAAGAAAAACACAATATTCAGTTAAATGGGAGTGTAATACAGGAGGATATTATTGCATAAGTCAAATTTTCGTGAAAATGTGAGATTTAAACATTTGTAATTCTTACCAAAAACAGCCATAGGCACTAAAAATAACACTTCACCATGGTTTTGGTTCAGTATGTCATCCAGAAAATGGTGCCATCACTGTAACAGTGACTTTTAGTACAGTGTTAGTGCTAGATGTTGACATTATCAGAGGAACATGGTTTTATCTAGGAGCAATATGCTGCTGGGGATTTGGGTTTGTCTAGTATGGGGAAAAGCAGGCTGAGTGGCAACCTCATTGCTCTTTACAGCTTCCTGAGGGGAGGAAGTGGAGAGAGAGGTGCTGGTCTCTTTTCCCTGGTATCCAGTGATAGGACATATAGGAATCAGAGGAGGTTCAGACTTGACATGAAAGAAGCTTCCTAGAGATGCCCCAAGCCTGTAGGACCTTCCAACATGCATTAACTTGATCAGCTCTGAATTGATCAGGCAGTTGGACGTAGATGATTGTTGTAGATTCCTTAGAACCAAACCTATTCTATTCTATGCTATGCTATGCTATGCTATTCCATTCCTGTGTATATTGTTCTTCTTTCCCGGGCAGGCGGAGCCCGTTAGCCCTGTAAGGCAATCTACCTACGTCCTGAGGACCTCGCTGCCACTGTCCAAGCTCGCTTGGCCCCGGCAGACGAACCTTAGGATTAAAGGGTGGGCTCAGTTCTGCGCGCACTGTATCCCACCTAAAATAAATCCAATGCGCAGGCTGGAAGGCGTACAAAGACCTTCCACAGTTCTTCGTTCGCGAAGTCTGGCCATTATTATTATATTGTTCTTTAAAAGTGCTTTCTTTGATAGCTTTGTTCACAATGGAACTCAGGAATTTAAGGTTTTCCTAATCTCATACCCCTTTGTTTTCAACCATTAACACCAGCTGGTGCCACACAAGCATCTGTGGCATGTTAATGGCATGGTCATATGACAGAAGGAGGAAATCGTGATGACAGCTTCATTCAGCTGAGGTTTTTTTCAGCTGACTTCACCGCTGGACCTTCTCAGTGGTCTGAACAATTTATTTTTTTTTTCCAAACAATAGGCTGTTCACTTTTTATGGTTGCTTTCACTGTTTGTTATTCATGCTGCATGACTTTTAAGTCACAAACTGTTGAGTTTTTCTGTTCCTTGTTTACAGTTGTTTACGGCAGTCAGAAGTCAGTCTCTCTTACTTGCCAACGCGGCAAACTCAGGGTGAACTTTCAGACAAATCAGTATTTGTGCCAAAATTAATTAAAATAGTGATATCCAAGGAGAATATCCAGTTAATTGCAAGTAAGGATCAGAGTAATTATGCACATTTCTGAGTTGAATACACAAAGATAATTATACTTATTTCTTTTACCACTTCACAATGAAAGTCTCATTGCATAGGACTGCACAGGCCTAGTGTTACTCAGAAGACAAAGCGTAAAGAAAGGACAAGACCATGTATCTGGTGTCATCACACCATTCTTGCTAAACCATGCTGCAAGGAAGATACAAATACCTGTACTAGCTTTGCACAGGCTGAAACCCTTTATCTCAATTTATGTATTATACAGGCAAAAGTATAGATACAGAGAAGCCTTGGTCCTTATTTAGCCTGGGTATATCTGATCATCTCTAGAGGGTTTGTTTCCAGCTAGGCTAAGAGGAGTTCTGATTATGAGCTGCAATGCCTGACCTGGTTTCTTTCTTTTTCTCTAGCAATTTTACACAGCTTCCACACCTAGCAGGAACAAAGGAGAATATGCATCTGGCACAGCAAGTCCAAGCTGAGTGGAAGACGTTTGGTTTGGATTATGTTCAGTTAGTTCATTATGATGTCTTGCTCTCTTACCCTGATGACACTAAGCCCAACTACATCTCAATAATTGATGAGCATGGAAATGAGGTACAGAAAACACCATTTTTTCCAACCAGGGAACAAAATCACTGTCATACACCTCGGAAGACTGTGAGGGAAAGCTGTCCTCTCTTCAGTTAATACTGGGCCTGATACAAAGCACGTGGAAATCAGGACTTCCAGTTTGCTTTTATATTTTGCATCTTTGTTTCATAATGTATGTGCTAGGAATACTAATATTTACTCTGATTCATATAGCACACTGGCATATATTGATTAAAGGTGAATTATGTAAGAGAATTACTTCTTGTAATTCGATTGTTTTAAAATTACTCTGTTATTTAGAAAGAGGAGAGAAACTGTGGTCAGCGCCATTCTTTGCATTGATTCATTTTGTAGCATTGATGACTGTGTTAAATTCAGTTTCTGGAAGATTAGAGTTTAGGCTTCAAAATATACTATCACAAGAGACATGAGTTCATTACAGAATAGCTCTAGTGCATGTAGGAGCTCCAGGGTTGAGCAGAATGCAAGCATTTTTACCACTATGATCTAACCTGTTCTTATCTGCTGTACTGAAACCACTTTAAGGGACCCTATGTTCAGTTATACAGGACTCTGTGTGAAGAGTACAGATGAGATTTGTAAGATCACACATTGAACTTGCCCACTGAAAAGGTTGCCCAATGCTTGCTAAAGTTTTGGCCACTCCTCACCTAGAGCTCTAAAATCAAAGTCCTTCAAACTGCATGTGCTTGTGAAATGTGTCTGAATTTTCCTCTTTTTTCCATATAACTTCATTTATGTTATTCCTTTTCTTCTTTCCCATTAGATTTTCAACACATCATTATCTGAGCCTACTCCTCCAGGATATGAAGCTGTTAGAGATGTGGTGCCACCCTACAGTGCGTTTTCAGCCCAAGGAATGCCCGAGGTAACAGTAGAATAGGGAAAGAAACAAAAATAGAAACAGAAAGAGAAATAGAAGTAGGAACAGAAGTAGAAAAAGAAACAGAGACAGAAATAGAAATAATAGAAATTGAAAAGAGTAGCATAGCACAGAATAGCAGAGAGCAACACAGAATAGTGTGAAATTCTTTAGGCTTTAGTTCACAACCTGATGTATCACCAGCAGGAAAGATGACTTAGCTGTGATGTTCTTGGGATTATTGCAATGGAGCAATATTCAAATTAAGCAGTCATACATATCCTTAATTTCTTTCTCTAGTTTGTGTCATAACTGGATTTTATTTTTCTTTTTCCTTAAAAATATGATAATACATATTTAATATCAGCTGCTATAAGCTTCCCCAAGCATTTCTGTAACTGCGTTATTGTTTTCCATCTTGCTGAACAAATAGACTGTTATATTTACACAGGCAATGAGCCAAACCTCACTTTCAAAATGCTGCTCGCCCAAGACTTACTCTGACAGGTATAGCTTCACAGTGCTGAGAATGCTTGAAAAAGGCTTTTGCTAGCTTTTCTGGCAATAAAAGTGTTGCTGTGATCTGCTGTCTTCTGGTACAGGTGGTACCAGCTGATGGGCTTTCTTTTATAAAGCTGACCTGTGTAAGAGGAATTTTCTGGCCTGTAATCATTAGCAGTTTCAATTAATATTTTGTAAGATTAGAATTTTTTGTTGTTGTTCTTAATATTATTCCTAGTTGTACATAGAATCCTTTAGGTTGGCAGAGCCCTCTGAGGTCATCCAGTCCAGTTTCTGCTTTAAAGTTCGATCTGACTTAGAAACCTGCAAATGCTTCTACTCACACAGCCCAGTATATCAGAGTCCTATACTTTCTGAAGTTTGTTAATAAACTGTCCAAGTTCAGAAAACAAAAATTATTCTGTATTCATTTGCCTCAGACCCTCAAAGGATGCTGGAGAACCAGGCAGGTAGTCTGTACCCTAGGATATAGGAGCAATGGGTGTTTCAAGAATTGCAATGGGAATTTCGGAACATAATATAAGATAAAATTCATGGGTTTTGACCTTTTATCATAACATGTCCCTGATGAAAAATAGAATAACCTCACTGCTTTATTTAGTTTGTAAGTGATGAGGTATGGGAAATGATAAAAACAAGTTTAAAAAGCTTCAGCTTCCTTCTTTAGAAAATTATTTTATTTGAATTAAATATATGAACTTTGTTTCTGATGAAAACAATACCTAAAGACAGATTGTCTTTTCAAAATATGATGCTTATGTTCACCTTATTACATAATAGTTTGACAAAGGTTCAGGTAGTTAGCTAGCACTGTTAGGAACAGCATTCTCCAGTGAGCTGTTGTCTGCATCTGTACTGTGAACAGCATAGGAGGGAGCATGTATATAGCTCAGCAGTGGCAATACTTGGTGGATCTATGACTCTTCTGAGTTTTCCCAGTCCAGTTTCTCTATTTTATGTTAAAAACCATTCTACTAAAAACTAAACTAAGCTGTGGACTCTACTGCATAAAATACAATTGATATTTACTGTGGTGTCTGTGTCTAAAATACCTCCAGCTATCCAAGACTGACTCCAGTTTTAAATAGACTATAAAGAGAAGTAAATAGCTCAGTTTGAGCACTTAAACAGAAGTGATATGTGAACATTCTCAGTTGTGCACAAAGTCTGGCAGCTTTGGATGCTAGGAGTCTATTAAAAGTCACTTGCCTACCTAGTTGCCTTACGATCAAAGAATTCATGCTAGAGCCAGACCTGGAGGTCATTGTTCCCAGTTTATTATCTTACAAGATCCATCCTCCTTTTGACATGCTCTTTGACAGTATTATTTCAAATTCTGCCTCTTTCTATCAGGGTGAGTTAGTGTACGTGAATTACGGCCGCACCGAGGACTTCTTTAAATTAGAACGTGTAATGGGAATTAATTGTACAGGAAAGATTCTTATTGCCAGATATGGGAAGATCTTCAGAGGAAATAAGGTAATTCCTGTATATAAAAGTGTTACTTATACTGCCCTTCACTTGTTTTAAAGAGACTGAAACACTTACCTAAAGTGTTCTGTAGATTATAGTGTAACTAAATTTTCATAGAGCTGTGTTCAAAGATGATTTTTCAATAGAAGATAGCAAATATTACATATATATGTTTCATATATATGTAATACATTCCTAGGATAAAAGTAAATAATTTGGAAAGTGTTTCATATTTTTATATTGCTTTGCATTCTATAAATTGTTCCAAAATATCACTAAGAATATTATAGATTGTATACATTGTAACACATGCTAATTCTGAACTTGGCTGCTCTTCCCTATTGGTTCAGCTGTCCTCTAAAATGTCTATATTGTATTTCTTTATAATGGTTTCTTACACCAGGGAGAGACTATAACTCTATGGAGGCTACTTTAAATTGTGTATTTGGTTATTCAATGTCCCTGTCATTTTTAAACTAGTTTTTTGCAGATTTCCATGACCTGATAGTAAAGGACATAATCCTTTGCATACTTCAGGCGTACACTCAAGTTTTTTCCTCAAGAGGGATGTAAGAAGACTATTTTATGTGTATTTGTTTCTTTTACAACAATTAGTCTGACCCTAATTTGAGCAGGAATATAGTTTGTGTTTGTCAGTTACCTAAGGATATCAAAACACTGAATCTCTTCACTGGATTGCCACTTCTTATTATATGCTGTTGACTAATCTTGTATGAAACTTCTAAGTAGATAATTCACTGGTGTACGTTCATACTATTTGCACCAGTGAAAAGTGGCATATAGCTCATTCTGGGTCAGATAATATTTTCACTAAATTGTTTACCACTCCTAAAGGTAATATCTGAATGGAAAACACCTAAAAATTGAAGAAGATATTACTATCTATGAATCTTTTCTTAAAATGAAACACAAATACCTCAGATTTGCTAATATCTTGAAGGGCAGTTTTCCTGTGGTTTGGAAATTATATGCCCTCATTGACACAAAGAGATGTTATGTTCATTCTTACAGTATTTCTTATGAATGTTTATATACTGGATAATTTGATAGCCTGTATAAAATCTGGAGAACTGTACTGCCATTTTCTAACTTCCTAATGGTGTGCAAGAATAAGATAGATGATGAAAGAAAGTACGGTATTTCCTTAAAATAAAAAATAAATTAAAAAACCCGCTATATTTCTGAATTAAAATACCCAAATTAAAACTGTTGAAGATTAGCTGTCACTCAGTCACTATCCATCACTGTCATATCTAGTAGCAAACCAGATTGGGATGTCAAAATGACATATATTATACAATAATAGTCACACAAAAACCCTTTTAAAACAGCATGCAGGTCAGTCCTTCTTTCATTATAAACTATGCACTCTGGAGTTAGTCTTGTTTGCAGCCAAAGACAGTTTCAAGCTCTCCAATAATAATCTTCCTCTCTAGTCTGAACCCTGAAATACATTCAGGAGATAATTTAGGTAAATAAGGTAAATACAAGACTAACTGAAAGATAAGGTTGTATAAATGTGATACAGTTTTTCCCATCCTGGATGTGTACAATCTGTTGATTGCATTAGTCTGGATGACAGAATGCAAACTCAGGTTATGTAGCAATACTGTGAAGGATGTTTTCTATGTCACTGATGTTATCTCCTAACTAAAAGTCAGAGCAACAGCAAACCTCTTACTTTCATATGGAACCTGATATCTGCATATATATTTTTCAGGAAATTTTATGGCATGAGATTTTGCTTATACCAAGCCCTGTAAAATCCCTGAGGAAAAATCACTGTAATTTATAATAATTTTTTTTGCCCCCTGAGCTCTGTGGTCAAGCTGTAGAGGACTGGATAGGGACCAGAGATGTGCTTTGCAGGTGAAGAATGCTGAATTGGCAGGTGCCGTGGGACTTATTCTGTACTCTGACCCTGCTGACTACTGTGCCCCAGGAGTAGACCCCTACCCAAATGGCTGGAATCTTCCAGGTGGAGGAGCCCAGCGTGGGAATGTATTAAACCTGAATGGGGCAGGGGATCCTCTGACACCAGGTTATCCTGCAAAAGGTGAGTGACTCTAGAGAAGGCATGCTCTGAGGGTCTGGTATCAGGAAAGGGCAGGGGGTGGGGATGTTCTTTCCCGTGTAACAAAACACTCTTTTTCTTAGTCTTTGTTGCTCGAAAGAGGCAGCTTTGGGTTTCATCTCGGTAGGCCACTTCTGTAAGTGGTGCATGAGAGGAGATGAGGGCATGTTAGGTGGAACCACAGAGTGTTCACCTGTATTCATCACCTTCATCTTATGCTTCCTGAGCTGCATAACATTTATCATTTATCACCTAAACCAGAGCATTTTGACTGAAATTCATTAAGAACCATTCATGCCAGCACTTGAGACAGCATATCTGAGAGAGGCAGTCACCTCAGGAAAAGTGGTCCTTAAATGATTGGCAATGTTGCCTCTAGCCAGCAGAACTTGAGCTGGATGGGGATACATGTTCACAAGAGCAGCATGGCAGAGCAGACCATGGGGAAGATTTCTCGTTCCTTCTCTGTAAGTCACTGATCTCATAGATGAATCCCTGTTTTCTTCCCTCACAAAAGGTCCCTGTGAATATTGTATTAAGGAGGAAACTATTCTTTTCCATATATGCTTTTGTCCACATTGTAAAATTTAAAGGTTTTTTTGTAAAATACCATGATTTCTATTTGAGCTTTGTCAGAAAAAAACCTAGATTTCATTTTGTTCACAAAAACAGCAAACCAGAATTTTCAGTAGTCTAGTGTATATAATTTTATCTGCATCTTGTTATCAGTTGGCAAATTTGGTTTAGTTTCCATCAGAATGTTCCAAGCATCAGGCTCCCTCTTTGCTCTTATTCTTTATTTTTAGCTTAGTCTGAACTTCTTTCCTGTAAAGAGAAACATTTCTGTGCAAAAGGATTTCAACACAAAAAATTAACACTATGGGAAAACCTTCTTTAGCGTCTCTCTGAAAACATGCAATTAATGTCAGTCCTGTATCCAGGAAAGTAAAATGATTATCCCTGGCTCCAGTGTTAGGATGCTGCTATGAACTGTACAGATTCCTTCTGAGAGTTGTAAATATGAAAATATTTGTCTTTTGCTTTCAGAATACACCTACCGATTAGACAAAACCAGTGGTGTCGGTCTCCCAAAAATTCCAGTTCATCCTATTGGCTATCACGATGCAGAGTCGTTACTGCGGTAAGTGTATGGGAGACATGAGCAATTTTAAGAAGACCGTTTTTTGAAAGTTATGGAAGTATTTGAGAAGAGAGGAAAGACTTTTGCACTGTGCTTCTCCTGTAGCTGTTGAAATAATATGTTTTATTTCTTATTAAGTTCTCTGTAGGAGGTAAATGTGTTAAATCTTCCTACGTATCAGTTATATGCAGAGGGATCTGGAAAGGACCATTTTTAATATATCCTGATCAGTCAAGTATATTGGAGTTATAAAGTGCCTCTCAGTTTGAATAAAGGCAAACATTTTCAAGGCTGACATGGTACCTGTCATGTGAAAAAGATCAGAAATGAAGTAATTCATTTGTCCAGGAAAGTAATTGCCATGAATGTTTGTTGGGACAGTATATGTACTGTCCTCTATTAAATGAAGGTGTATGCTTTCTCTCATCAGGTGTGTTATGTTGTTTAAATATGAAATTATGCTAATGAACTAACGTAAGCACACTGAGGAAACTCAGGAGATTGATAGGGGAGTTAATAGACATGTACATGTAAGTTCACTTACTAAATATGCAAGTGGCATGGAGACCTACTACCAGCTTGCTAGTGGACAGCATTAAAAGCCATAACTATTTCAACAAACCAAGTTCTAAAAAAAATCCTAAGAGGTGATTGAGTTGGAAAGTGTATCATTCCCCTAAAAAATGTAGCAGTGATCATCTGTATCAACCGTAGAGTTGCACGGCAGGAAATGCCAGGGTTGGCAACGGTATGATGGATAAGTGTTTAGGGCAATAATTGAATATAATATTGGGTATGTGTTTGTATAGGAATGTTACACCTAAATCACATGAGCAATCATTCTACTCAGTCTGATGCCTCTGTTTGAGCACTGAGTCAGGAAAAAAAAAAAATCTGTCTTGGTTCTCTGTGCAGATTTCTCCTGAAGTACTGAAGCTATTTATTTTTATAGGAGGCAGAATTTTACTGTCTTTGGTGGTTTTGGACACCTGATGTTCATTAACACCGTCCTAATGTTTTTCCTATTTCCTCCCAAACTTCTATGGACTAATATATCTCCAAATTGTCTTTTCTTTAAAACATTCTTGTTATCAATGTTATTAAGATAACTTCTCGTAATGAGAAAGGTATAGGTTAAAAAAACCTCTTTTATCCACTGCCAACTAGTAGTGGTAGAGCAGATTAATATGTATAAATATGATGTAGCTAGATATTTCTCTTCAGTAAGTAAGTTGTAAATAATTCTGGAACTTGTTTTTAATAATTATGAATGAAATCTAAATCTTTTAAAAATACTTTTTTCACATCTGTCTGGGGACATCATAATTTCTTGTTATTTCTGCTGTAATATTTTTATATAAAAAATTTACTGAGGACTTGAAGTCATGCTGTAGTGTTCTGTGGTATAAAGCTTGACTGAAGTATGCATTTACAGTAAAAGACATGTTTTCATTTACAATAAATATATTTTGTTTCCTAAGAACAGAACATCCATCATACTTTTTAATATTTTCTTTGTTTCTCACAAGTTCATGTCAGAAATATAAGTCCTTTATGTGAATAAGTGGGTGTTTGTGATCCACTGAATTACTGCATTTCCAGTTGTTTTAACAGGGAAAACGTTGCCTTTGACAATGGAATAAGATCACATTTCTTCAATATTAGCCATCTTTGACACACATCAACTCTGTCTATGCTGCCAGATTAAGCAGTTTCCAGGGGTAGGCACTGGAAGACAACTGTCTATGCCATTAAATTGTTAGAATGGCCCAAGTTGCTCTCTGCTAATTCAAATTTTAAGACAATAGGTCACAGTCTCAAGCTCTGCCAGGGGAGGTTTAGATTAGCTATCAGGAAGAAATTCTTTACAGAGAGGGTAATCAGGCACTGGAATGGGCTGCCCAGGGAGGTGGTGGATTCTCCGTCCCTGGAGGTATTTAAGAAGAGACTGGATGTGGCACTTAGTGCCATAGTCTAGTAACCACTGTGGTAGTGGATCAAGGGTTAGACTTGATGATCTCAGAGGTCTTTTCCAACCCATCTGAAAAAACAAAAACCAAACCAAACCAACAAACAAAAAACCCCACAAAACCAACAAAAAACAAACCAAAACAAAACAAAAAACAAACAAACAAACAAACAAACAAAAACCCAAACAAACAAACAAACAAATAAAAAACAAACCAAAAAAGCAAATGTAGTTCAAGGTACTAGAATGTTCCAGGGACCAAAGATGCGATTTGTATGCACTGTGGTTTTTTTGTGAATGGTACCTAACAAAGTGTGGTTTCTGTTTCTTCATTTGTCTTTGGTGCTGTTGTAAGATGTCTGTAACTAATAATGATTCTTTTTTTTTTCATAATAGTAATATGGGAGGACATGCACCACCTGATAGTAGCTGGAAAGGAAATTTGAATGTATCTTACAACATTGGTCCTGGTTTCACAACAAATTATTCTACAAGGTCAGTTTTGTTTCCTAAGGAAAGCATGCTTGGGATTAGAGAAAAGACAGATAGAGCAATAGAATTTGACCAAAGATAGAGTATTGGGTTTATTTGCATCATTCCCTTTTAACCATTTCCTTGGCTGAAATACTGTCAGTGCAGAGCTTCAGTACATTTACATCTTGATGGGATGGATATGACCCACTTGTTTTGGTTTCCAGGTAGTCTTGAACCAGTTTCCTTTGAAAAGCATCTAGCCTTTGACAAACTATTTGTTAAGACTGATTTCTTTTTGAAAACTTTTGTTATCTTTTTTAAATTCATGTGAGTCTAGCTTCTGCTCTTACCTATTGACTTATATAAAAGAGTATTAACCTACAAGTTAGGTTTTCCAGAAGAAGAGCTTAAATTAAAATGTCATTTTTATTGCTTCAGATTGTTTTTAAACTGAAATAGTAATTACATTTTAGGACTAAAGTCCAGGTGTTTTCATATTGTCTGAGTACAACGTACTGACTTTTTATGAAGTGTTTGACTCCATATGAACTTCATATGACTATTGTTCATACTGAACTTCATATGAACCCTTTAGGCTGAGTTGTTGCACCTCCAGCTGTGTTACAGGTAAACAGCTCTTGATGTTGTAGATTAAGTCTCTTGATGCAACACTGGTTGTCTGATTTTCTGCTGCCTGAGGGGCCACAGCAGTATTGACTGTGATGAAGTGTGCTGGTTTTGGCTGGGGTAGAGTTACTTTTCTTCACAGTGGTTGGTATTGAGGCTGTGTTTTGGATTTGTCATGAACACAGGGTTGACAATAGAGATGTTTTTGTCATTGCTGAGTAGTGCTTGTACAGACCCAAGGCCTTTTCTGCTTTTTGTGCTGCCAAACTGGTGAGGAGGCTGGGGGAGCATGGGAAATTGAGAGGAGACACACCCGGGATAAGTGACCCCAAGTGACCAAAGGGATATTCCACACCATATTACATCATGCTCAGTATATAAAGTGAATGGAAGGAAAAAGGGGGAGGGACATTTGGAGTGGTGGCATTTGTCTTCCCAAGTAACTGTTTCACATAATGAGACCCTGCTGTCCTGGAGATGGCTGAACACCTGCCTGCCCGTGGGAAGCAGTGAATTGATTTCTTGTTTTGCTTTGCTTGTGTCCATGGCTTTTGCTTTCCCTATTAAACTGTCTTTATCTCAACCCACAAGTTTTCTGACTTTTACTCTTCGGATTCTCTCCCTGATCCCACTGGTGGCAGCGACAGGCTACATGGGGCTTGGTTGCTGGCTGGGCTTAAACCATGACATGGAGTCAGTCAGTTCTGGTTTGCACCAACCTCTAGAATATTAGAACTATTTGTCTTTTTAACATTAGATGTTTTTCCTTTTGCTTTCACTCTTCTAAATTTAAAAACTAACTGCTAGCAAAAAATCTTTGAATTTGGAGTTCTGATCCTGTTTGTCTGTATAAATCTTATTGACATCAGAAACATTACATAGCAAGGGATGAATGCTCTTCTCATTTGCACAGGTATAAATCCAGAAAAAAAAAACACCCTCCACTGAAATATTTTCAGATTTACCTTAGTTTAATAGAGGGTAAAGTTGATCAAAATGCTTTCCTTATCATTTATATTTATAATTCTGAAAGGTGTCAAGATGTTTTATTGTCTAATCTGGTGGATTTTTTCTTTGTATTTTCTTCCCAATATGCTAGAAAGGTGAAAATGCACATTCATAACAATAATGAAGTAAGAAGGATTTACAATGTGATTGGTACTATCAGAGGCACAGTGGAACCAGGTAAAATCATCTGTCGTCAGCATAATGTGAGTGAGAAGTGACCTCTACATACACTTCATAGTTACAAGGGGGACATGAAGAATATAGTTTTCTCTGAAACATTGCACTACATGATCATTGGTGTTGAAATGTTTGTTGCACCAGCTTTCATATGGTTCAGGGTATGTCAGCACTTTCAATGTGAATGCTGACACTTAAAAGAGAGTCCAACATGGAAAATATTTGTCTTTAGGCAAATAACTTTGCAATTGGAAGAATATTTTTAAGTGGATATTTTTCCCTACTAAACACAGGAATGGATTTTGCATTCCATCTGAAGACACCATATCCACCACTATTGACTTTTTTTCATTCTTGTAGTCTCTTGTAACCAGTGTGATTTTATACTCCAAAAAAACCCAGATATGTAGACATCCCTAGGATGATAATAACATCATTTATTTTGTAACTGCAGCACTTACCTTTTGCCTGAAGCACAACTACTAGCCGTGTTATAGTAGCACAGAGATCTATTCTGACTTTGATCTTAATAATCACATCTCTGTCATGATTTGAACAACTCTTTTTGTGATTTATTATATATATTCAGAAAAATACTGCATTCAGCACACCCTAATGTTGTGAATTTATGTGCTGTGCAGATATAATTAGTGGATCAGCTTCACCAAGAAACACACTACCGTAAAATATGGAAAGATGCTTCTATCTTTAGAGAAAAGCTGCAGTATTTCTAATAATAGAAGTAATGCTATGGAATTTAAGAGGTTTTAAGTCTTGTGGGATCCAGTTATTGTGCTTGACAAATTCTCTAGCACTGACTGAATAATACAGAAATATGTCTTTGGAGATTTAAATTGTGTTTTGCCTTTTTGTCATGTATATATTAAACTATTAATCTCTGTCGCCTGATACATACATGAAAAAAAATTATTTCAAATTAACAGCTCTATGGCAGGAAAAAAGTTTTCCTAAGTAAACCTCCAAAATAATTTCTCCAGACAGATATGTAATCCTGGGAGGCCACCGCGACTCATGGGTATTTGGTGGCATTGACCCTCAGAGTGGGGCAGCTGTGGTTCATGAGATTGTGAGGAGCTTTGGAAAACTGAAAAAGGAAGGTAATAAAGCTCATCAAAGTATCTGATCTCAGCAGTGCCCATTGATTTCACTGAGATTTAAACATACACTTAAAATTAAACACATCTATCTCACTAAAGTTTAGAATGAACATGCTGCTCTGCAGACGTTATCTAATTCCAGTTTTAGCTTTGTTATATGAGAGGTACTTCTGCTCAAGAAAAAGTACACCTACAGGGAAACAAAACACAAAATGGGGGATGCTGAAGTAAACATGATGTTCAGGTAAAATTGATTTTTATAAATATAATAAAACAACTGTGTTTTGGGGGATGGTCAGACTGGCTGTTTCAGTGGTCTTATAAAATTGATACAGTGATGGACTGATAAAGGCTTCATGAGGGCAACTCTGAGAGCTTTCTCAACACTTAACTGTGGCTTGGAGACAGACTCAAGAATAAATAAAGGATGTCTGTGTAATACAGAGAATGAGCTGTGCAAATGTAGTAGGAAGTAATGGTTAAAAATGCCTCATGTCTGGTTGCATTAGAATAGGAACAAATGTCAACTGCACCAAGTTTCTGCTTCTGTCAGAGCAAATGCTGTCTCCTTACCTGATATCCCATGGAAAGAAGCTCTGACAATGCAAATGCTGTGCTAGATAAGTGTTCTTTGCCTACACATTACACTTAAAACATATTGACATTGGGTTTTCTTTCCATTTCTCCCAGTTACTGGATATCAGGAGAAGCTGTCTTTGGAATGCAAACTGAAAAAAAAATTAAAAATTAAAAAAGAAAGAGAGTAAAAGATGAAAAGGTTCCAGTAGCTTCAAAGAAAACTTTGGGCTGAGATATAGAGTCAGGGCAATAGAGCCTGTTCCATTTGTCCTGAGTTTAAATCAGATGCAGAATTTCAAGTGAAAGATTTTTCTATTGAAGGTGATCTTTCAAAGTTACAGGGAATTCCTTAGGTTTTAAAATCTGGCATTTGGAAGACAAGTCAAAGAAATTCAGTAATAGATATGAAAATATGCCACTTTTCTGTCAAAGTAGACATTGGTATACAATGTATACTAAACTGAACAGAACAAAAGGAGTAGAAAATCTGTCTTTCAAGAATTTGTGCGCAGCACATTCTTTTTCCTTGGTCAGAGCTTTAAATTTTAGAACATTTTCTTAAAATTAAAGCTGAGAGACAAGAAGGAATACATTATTTGGCACAATATTTAAGTAGAGGTGAGACTGCTACCGTAAGGAATCATTATTATGTTAGGTTACTGAAGTTGGTGTTAAAGTTCCTTAAACATGTCTCTTTCCTCACAGATCATGACACAAGACGAGCCCCTCACAAACTGGCATTTGTTCTCACATTAGTTACCATGGAATAAACAGCCTTTGTTTTGGTAATATAGTTTTCATGGTCTTTCACTGCAGGCTGGAGACCAAGGAGAACAGTGATATTTGCAAGCTGGGATGCAGAGGAATTTGGCTTGTTAGGATCAACAGAGTGGGCTGAGGTAAACCAATAGCATTCAAAAAGACATTTGCATGATGTCTGCTCTTTGAGAAATTTGTACTAGAAAGTAACACTTCTTTCCTCCCTCCCCCTCTTTTCCTTGCACGCACATTCTCTCTCTCTTTCTTTAGTTTCCTTTTGAATGTATATCTCCATGCATTATATGATGTCTTTCTACGGAACAGCTGTTTGTTTTGTGAGTGGGAAAAAATAGTTGTGGGGGAAAAAAGTTTGTCGGCATTTTCTTCCTTTTTTTTTTTAATAGGAAAATGCCAAAGTATTGCAAGCACGAGGAGTGGCTTATATCAATGCAGATTCTTCAATTGAAGGTATGGTTTTGGCTTGTGTTTTACAGAAATAGTGATGGTATGACTGGAAGAGATTTTGCCTGGAGATTCATGAGACCTTCAATGTGATTATTTTGCTGCATTAATTCAGAAGTAGATATGGGGAGAAATTGTCATCTGGGATCATAAAATATCCTTCAGATATTACTGTTTTTTCCCTTACAGACTTCCTGGGAAGTCATAGGGAGGGACAAGATGTGTTGTGCCCCTGAGTTCTATGGCAACTCTTCAGAGTCAGCTTCTCCTCTTATAACATACATAATAATCACAGGGACATAAGAAAAGCTCTGAAGAATTTCTTCAAAAGCTGGGCTGAAATTCATCATAACCAGTAGAAATGCACTGACAAGATCACAGGAAGACTCTTCTCCCAGGCAACCAGCAGTAGGACAAGAGGGCACAGTCTTAAGCTGTGTCAGGGGAGGTTTAGGTTGAATATTAGGAAAAAATTTTTACAGAGAGGGTAATCAGACATTGGAATGAGCTGCCCAGGGAAGTGGTGGATTCTCCATCCCTGGAGAAGATGAGGAAGAGACTGGATGTGGCATGGTCTAGTAACCACAGTGGTAGTGGATCAAGTGTTCAGGGGTCTTTTCCAATCTGGTTGATTCTATGATTCTCACCTTGCTCCTCATAAAGAGTGTAGCTCTCCAGTCTCTTACTTATTAACAAAGAATGGCATGAGGTTTCAGCTGAGTGGAAGTTCTTCAAATAAATTCTTCAAATAAATAGTTTGTCCTGTTTTTCAGGAAACTACACATTGCGAGTGGATTGCACACCACTGATGTACAGTCTGGTGTACAGTCTGACTAAAGAGGTAATATCACTTGAAATTTTTAGCCAGTATGTTCAATGCTGACTCACTTGATGGGCCTCTGTCTATAAAACATGGTGTCAGATGTTTGTTTTCTGGCTGTAGTATCCCTTTTAGGTCAATAGCTAAGTAATTGGAGTTTTTTCCCATAAGGCCCAAGGGGATTTCAAGCTTTTACCTTTAATTATTAGCTATTCAGGCATAAGGGAATTTTCCACTTCTCCTGTGAAAGCATTCCTTCTAAGAACAAAAGAATAAAAGAATACTATGAACCAGAGGACAGAAATAAGCACATACCTGGCTAGGCAGCCATCAACTACTAGAGTGCTCATGGTAGTGAGAGACTCTGAGTCCTTCAGGCAGGGGAAGAAATTAGTCCTACTACTGTGTTGTTTTTGGTATGACATGACAGGTTTGGTCAATGTGCTCAGCTTCAGTGCACCCTTTTAGTTATTCATTGGCACCGACCATGATGCTCTCACACGTATTTGTGTGGCATACAAAATTAAGAGGTAGGGACCTTTCTCAGGAAATAGCCTCAGCATCTTACATGTAAGATGTTCCTTGCTTTGGGAGTGGGTCTTAGAGGCTGGCATTTTATTTCTGGGGCTTTTTTCCTGTTCAACTCTATTAAACAATTAAAATTTAATTAGCGTTTTTGTGTGTTTATATGCATATGTAATGTACATTCATCTACTATATATATTCTAAAAATCTACTTTATCTACTTTTCTGCTGTATGTATTTAGTCATCTGTCTTTTCTAGAGTTGATAATTTATTACCTCTTGAAAGCTGGCATTAGACTGGTACAAAAGTAAAGAAAAGGTAGTAAATAGTTGTAATAATTTGAAGAACTGTGGAATACAAAAAATAAAATGTAGCTGTTAAAATCAGGTGCCCAGATAAAAGTATTTCTCTCGTAAACAGAAGAGCTGATCACCTGCAGTTCGCATGGTAACCTGTGCTAAGTGCAAGTCTTCAGAACTATCAGAAAATCAGCTCAGGAGGAGTCTCAGTTTGGACAGCAAGAGCTGTCATTAAAATGTTGACCTAAATACCTATAAAAATGGTTGCATTGTGTAACCCTTCCTCAAGCTGGGAAGCAACAACAGAAGCTGATGAATGCATATAACCACAGCTTGTTGGTAGTGGATGTCTGAAGAGAATGCTGATCAGAAAGTATGTCCCATGTGATCCCATCAAAAGTTAATTTGTGGTAAAAAGTCTTATAACTGTTATACAAACAATTGGCTTAATGGACAAACCTTCCAGATATATTAGTTTTAATTTGATTCCTATTCTTAGGTAGTATAGTATGAGTAGTAGTATAGTATGGCCAGACTTCGCGAACGAAGAACTGTGGAAGGTCTTTGTACACCTTCCAGCCTGCGCATTGGATTTATTTTAGGATTTATTTTAGGTGGGACACAGTGTGCGCAGAACTGAGCCCACCCTTTAATCCTAAGGTTCATCTGCCGGGGCCAAGCGAGCTTGGACAGTGGCAGCGAGGTCCTCAGGACGTAGGTGGATTGCCTTACACGGCTGACGGGCTCCGCCTACCCGGGGAGTTTCCCCGACCGGGAATCGAACCCGGGCCTCGGCAGTTACAGTGCCGTATCCTTAACCACTAGACCACCAGGGGCTCCCATTAGTAGTAGAAGAGATATTAATAATCTTTAATAGATTCAAGATAATAAAGCCTCAACATTCCACTGATATAAAGCTACTGCTCAGTTACCTTCAAAGTAGTCAGATAGGAATGAACTTTAGGATGATTGTGATTTATATACCTCTCTAGCAGCTATGATGACATAAGCACAGGGTACTGTGCACTTTGCCCTTCTAAGGTTGCTTCTGCATTCATAAACATAATTTTTGTGAACTAAAACAAGGTAGAAACAGTTTTGAATTAAAATAAGACAAAACTGAAATTTCTTTCCCAAGTAAAGCCAGAAGTTTTGTCTTGTGAGGGACTTTTTTGTTGAATATTTAAATTAAATTGCTGAAAAATCTCATAAAGAAACATCAGAATATAAATATTGACTTGAAATGTTCTGCTTTCCTTGTGTTTTCTTTCATCTAAAATTACTTATGTTTTAGTAAATAAACTGTTCCTCTGGGAAATGCTATGCATTTAAGTGTTAAAATGGAAATGAAGAAATGTTGAGGGACTTAAGACTGTGACTTGCTCATTGCCCTAAGTCTTTCGTGTGAGGTTGTTGATTTGTTGCTTGGTAACATTTAAAATTGTACCCTTTGTCTTTTTCTAGATACCAAGTCCTGATGAGGGTTTTGAAGGAAAATCTCTTTATGAGAGCTGGTATAAAAAAAATCCATCAAGAGAATATAAAGGGGTCCCCAGGTCAGTGACAAAAGAACACAAATTATACCAAACATAATTATAAGTTGTAGAATGTGGGTTTTAAAGAAATACCCACTTGAAAAGCTAAGTGCTTAAAAGAAATGGTGTGTTTCTCAGCTGGTATAAATTTCAGAGTTTTATTGGTTGCAGCTGATACACAATTGTACAATAGTGTTGTGAACCTGCCTTTGTCGTTGAACAGAAGGCTTTATATATGAAAAGTGCTCATGTAGTTTATAGAGATTTAGACAAATAAGAGCAGTATGCACAAGCCAGTGGCAGGCACACAAGATGCTAACTCAGCAGCTTTCCCTTGCATTTGCTTCCAGTCTCCTGGAAGGCTTCTGCATCTGGGGGGCTGGGGGGCAGGTCAGGCAGGATTTTACAACACTGTCCTTCAAATTCACCAGGGGTTATCTATAGAATTTCAATAACTGATTTTATTCTATGGAGCCATGCTGATACTTCTGTGATTTCTCTCAATTGAGAGCTTGGAATAGCGGAAGTTCATCAGGGGGAAGGCTCTTGTCAGTGATAAAAGACAGTGAGTGAAATTCTCCTCCTGAGAGCTGGATATCTCTGCCCCTGAGAATGATTACTTTGCTCTTCCAAGAGTGCAACTGATGTGGTGCATGTAATGTGGGAGTCAGAGGCAATTCATGTGTAGGGACAAAAAGAACATACTGGGAAAAGACTATGTAGTGTATAGTGACTGACTGCTGAATAAATAATTGACACGGTACTTGGAAGCAAACTAAAATTATACTTTAAGTATTGTCACTCAATGCATTTTCCTCTTTCTTGTTAAAAGAATAAATAAACTGGGTTCTGGCAATGACTTTGAAGTCTTTTTTCAACGTCTTGGCATCGCTTCAGGCAGAGCACGTTACAGTAAAAATTGGGTAAGTCTGTGTCTTTGTAATTCGGTTTCCCTGGTAACTGCCTCAATAACATCACCTGTAGGGGAGCCATTTAGACTGCCAGCTTTTTGGGATAGTTCAGTTTAGTGTGTCAGAATGTTAAGTGATTACTAGAACTCTATGTGCTACCTCAATACAAATACGTAATAAATAAGAATGATCGACTTGGTGTCAGTCAGAAAAACTTGACTTTAAGAATTTATCTTTACTGTGCCTTGAATCCCACAGCAAAGGCTTTCAAGCCACAGTGAAGTATCCATGGCTGAATAATGGTTTTGTTTTGTTTTGGTATTTTTGTTTCAGAACATAGAAAAATATAGCAGCTATCCAGTTTACCACAGTGTCTATGAAACCTATGAAATTGTGGAGCAGTTCTATGATCCCACTTTCAAGAATCATCTGACAGTAGCTCAGGTACGGGGAGGACTGGTATTTGAATTGGCCAACTCTGTTGTGCTTCCTTTTGACTGTAGAGATTATGCGTCAGCTGTGAGCAACTATGCTCACATCATCTATAATTTGTCAAGGAATCATGAAGAAGAGCTGGCAACATACAACGTATCCTTTGGTACGTACAGTCTTTCATCGCACTCCTCCTCCATTAATGCTAGCAGTGCATAGTAATGTATGTCTTAGTCATGGCCTGGTGTTTACCTTGTCCTGTATGAACAGTACATAAAACAAGTGCCACACCCTCCAATAATTTGAAATGTGAATATTTTGTCACTAGTATGCCTGTGTAGGGAATGGGCCACTGCCAAATAGAGCTAACACTTATGGTCGCATGTGCTTTGACCTGTGTGTGATTCACCGATGTTGACAACAATGTATCATCTTGGTTCCTTAAAAATAATCATACTACTTTGCAGACTGTAGTGCTGGATAATTCTCTGTCTCAGAAGCCTCTGTTTTATTGACAACATTATATTGTCTTCAGTTTAGGATTTAGGTGCTAATGACCAATATCAGCTACATGCATGCACATGCATACACACCCACACATGTACTCTGTCTGTGCGGAGGGATATAAACTAAAACACAGGTGGTTGGGGTTAATAAAATATGAGACCTATGAACAGTCTGGTGCTGGCAGTCCACAATCCAGTTTTTGATATTTCTCTATATTCTTCAAGTAGCAAATAATAAGCAGTATTCACAAAAGTACTAATTTCTACTGTCTTTAAGGCAGGTTTTAACACGGAATTACATATTTTTTAATGTAGGAGTATGGGATCATCTGATTTTTCTTCACTGACACTTAACAGATCAGAGTGAAAGATAAAACTTTAATTTGTAGAATTTGATTTGTTAAATGATATCTTCAGAATATGAAGGTAATTGCTTCCTTCCTGCTCCTTGCAGATACTCTCTTTTCAGCTGTGAAGAATTTTACAGAGGTTGCTGCTAGCTTTCATGAGAGACTGCAACAAGTAGATATCAATAAGTAAGTTTAACTCCTTTTTTCTTCCAGTCAAATACTACATGTTGTCCTCTGAGCTCAGAGGGCATAGTCACCTGGTACTACTTAATAGAAAAAAAGATAAAAAGAAGCTGTAATTGGGGCAAGCTTTTTGATGAGCTTTCAAGAAGGTCTATGTACCACCTATGCCAAAAGGCCTAATTTGCATTTGACTTAATTTGTAATTTATTCCATGTAGGCCATGCCCAGAATGACAAACCAAGCTCCGTTTTGTATATGCATATGTGTATGTTACATTTCTTGGGAAGAATCTAATTTAGCCATATGCTTACCCTTATGGAACTCTAACTGAGAATAAAAGCCATCTTTTTAATGGCAGCACCTTTCAAGATAAATGAGTTAACAATAATTTCTTATGTAAAAGATGACATTTATGACATATGACATGTATGTGACATTTTCAAAATGGTTTTATTGACGGATGGCCTAAATCTAAGTTTTACTTCAACCAACCAGTTTCAGTTTCTGTTTGCACCACTGTAAACTTGAAACAATTTTATTGATGGTAGTAAAGTTACGCCAGGCTTACGGTGGTATACATTTTACCATGTTTTATTGATGAATGCCTCCAAAACTCTCCAATGAGTTGGATGTAAACTACCAAAGCTACATATATTCAGTATAATCTTCTTCATGGTTCTTTTATTTGTTAGGCATCAGGAGTATGCTCAGAGCTATTCAAAGCACACACACACACAGATGGTCTCTGCTCTAGGGAATTTAAAATCTATCATCAGAAAAACACAATTCTTGGATGACTCAAAAGATGGTTCTAACATCACAAGATTTCATTTTTTCAGATGTTGTGGTTTTACAACAAATGTGATTTTATTGAAGTAATTTGTGGCTGGCTGGCTTTGTGGGAAATAGGGTCTTTAGAAAACTTTTGTACAAAAGAAGAGAATGGTCTGCTTAAGTATCCTCGTGAAAAGGAGATGAAGTAAGATGCAACATGAGAGAAAATACCTGAAATTGTCTTCTTTGACACTATTAATTGGCCTTTAAAAACAGCTTCAAGAGACTTCCAGGGTATGAACCAGACTGTCTCACAACAGATCAGCATAATTCTTGTTTGCAGGTTAGCTGACATGGGCTGTCTCTTTTGGGCTACGTTTTAAGTTCAACATCATGGATCTGTTGCCTAAAATCAAAGACATAATTCTCAGGACAGTATTAGTGTAGAAACACTGTTAATATAGAACCCTTCATAAATCCAGAGATGTGAATGCTGGGGCACAGGATTAAGAGTAGGTCAAACAGACTGTAGCTAACATATTCATTTTTTCTTTTTTAGTGTACTTGCTGTCAGATCACTAAATGATCAGCTCATGTTTCTAGAAAGGGCTTTTATCGATCCTCTCGGGTTACCTGGAAGGCCGTTTTATAGGTGAGAAGTGGTTATTTTTCGCTTTCCTCCTGGAATACCCTATAAGAATTCTGTTAAGATTCACAGGTCTCTAAATAGAGTTATAACAATTTTATTTGTTGGGAGCCCCGGCTGGTCTGGGGTCTCTGTGAGAACTGGGAAAGCTGAAGATGGAACCATTGCACATAGCAAGGTGCCAAGCACGGACCAGAAGGATGTAACACAGAATGGATTTCCTGTCTGTAGTGCTGAATCATTGTTGACAGACATGCGTGGTTTGTATGTCCAATTGTAAATTGTTTATGTTAACGAGAAACCAATTGTGCCCTGACATGTATGGTCAGGAAAGTGTATAAAAGTCACAGCAGGTGTACAACAAAAAGTCCTTTCTTCAGAAGAAGTCTTGTTGTTTGACCACCCCAACCGCAACATTTATTCAATGCAGTAAAAGTAGATTAAACAGAACAAATAAGGTTAAAAAGGGAAAACAATATTTGGGAAAACTTCAGTGAGATACATTATACAGAATGAGAAAGAGTCTTGTTGGAAACCTATTCAGATAATTTTTACTGATTTCACTGGGCTTCTAAACAGATCTAAAGTTAAGCCCTGGATTCATTTCAAGTAATTTTAGTGGTAAAGGGTCTATAGGAAGTTGTTATTATTTCAAAGTGAAATACTGTATAATTCAAGTACTACAGTTTGATCCATTATAAGAGAACAGTCATGCTAGCAAACACAGTGTGGAGGGCAGCACTACAACAGCAGGGAAGGGAATTCAATGGTCCTCTCCTCCAGTTCAAGAAGTAAATCTTACCTGAGAGGCAGTCAAATCAAGTCTAGGTTTTTGATCATTTTACCAGTCTGCATAATTCAGAACAGTAATCTTTCCACTAAAAAGTTCCACTAAAAACTAAGAAGAAGGAGATCTACAATCCTTTTACCCCTCATAGTTTATGATTAAAAATCTATTGAGAAGAGATTGTTAAAGCATTGGCTTTCCTACCTCAAAGCATACCTGTATCTGTTGGAGACTGTGTATGTCTTTGAGAAAATAATCTGGCTTTTTTTTAACCTTTTAATTTCATCTAAAATGAGGGAAAGGAAAATACTTGAGTCAACTTTATCTCAAGTAACTATAAAGTTCTGGAATTCATATGGCATAATGTAGCTTATGTTAGTTTCTTGCTTCATACACTATAGCTACTATTGCTGCAATAATCTTATTTATTTACACCCTAAGTGTCAAGAGTTTAACAGATGGTATAGAAACAGACTAGTTTTATCCAGAAAATTGTATGTTTTATTTTTCTAATGCAGAATGTTGCTATTTTTCCCCCTCAACTTCCCTACAGACATGTTATCTTTGCTCCAAGCAGCCATAACAAGTATGCAGGAGAATCCTTCCCAGGAATCTATGATGCCATGTTTGATATTCAAAGCAAAGCTGATCAACATGAAGCCTGGGAAGAAGTGAAGAGGCAAATTTCCATTGCAGCCTTCACTGTGCAGGCAGCAGCAGAAACACTAAAGGAAGTAGCATAAATATCAACACCATGATCATCAGTGAAGACAAAATACAGAATTTTGCCAGAAGTCTTAAAATGGATCATTGAAATACACTAGGAGGATTATTACAAAGACTGCAAAATAAAAAGAAAAATCTTGTTCTTTGCAAATAATATACCCAAGTGGAATGCATTTAGCAATGTTAACAAGGTAATGTACTCCATTCCAAGAGCTCAGATGTAGATACTTTCTGAAGTGCGAGTGCTTTGAATTTTGCTGGCTTGATTATTATAGCAGTCTTCATAGTGCATCAGGAAAACAGAATTAATTTCCTATTTCTATCAGTTTCTAATTTTGTTGTTGACTTTTTATTATTTACCTTGGGATTGTATAATTCTACTCCAAGACAGACATTTCAGCCCTCCTTTTACACAAAGACTCATGTATGAAGATGGGAAAACTGTGACATACCATTTGCGGGATATATAATGATCATAACAAGTTTTGGGCAGCCAGCCCAGAATACTCATCCATGACATTCTTCTCCTCACATGCTGAACCTTGCAGCTGTTTTCATATAAATTTAAGCAAGAAGCTTTGTAGGCACTGGAGTAAAAACAAGGAAGATCTATAGTCATCTTTAAAATGTCTTTTGAGAAGATGACCTTTATTTATCCAAAATCTACCCTTGCTAATACCTGGTCCATATAAAATTGGTTTTAATATGAAGACAATTAGAAGCAAAAAAAAATTCATCATGTCCTTAGTTTGAAAGGATACCAAGTTATTGCCATTTTGTAAAGTCTCTACTTCTGATTTTGGTGTGCTGCTAACTCTTATGGTGGACCGCTTGAAAGATCACAGTGAGACAACTGAAATCAGACAGAGAAGACTCAGAAAATCAGATCCCTTCATCCGACATTCTGCCACTGGAGGATTACTAACCTCTTGCACAGCTAATATTTTGTGTGATTTGATCTGCCATTTTAGCTGAGGCATCTACCATGTCTAAAAAGACTGTCCCATGATCTGATGGTTTTCACTATCATGGTAGATTATTTTCTTTTCCGTAAGATTTAATTTATTCATAAATATTTCTACACTTTACATTAAAAACTTTTAGGCAAGTTGCTATAATTAAGTCATTAATTTTCATAACTGTTTGTCTTTCTGATAAAATAACCCAGTTTACCACATAATGGGAAACGCTCTTACGCCAACATGTATTGCCCAGTTGTTTTCACATTTTTTACGAAAGTGATTGGAGTAAACTATGGACATGTCTTTCCAAATCTAATGCTGATGGGAAACATTGCTGTCTCTGTTTCATCACTGCTGGCTGCTCCACTGCTCCACTTTGGCCAATGGTGTATTAATTATGAATGTCTGCAATACACCTCTCAAAAATTAACCAGGTTAGTTTAGTTATCTTAACCTAGAGGATTCTGTCAGCAGCAATCAAAGGAATGATAACACAAATCCACCATGTAGAGGAGAGCAGCAATAAACATCTTCTGTTGATCAGGTGGATACAATAACAGTATTTTTCTATTGCTAAGTAGGATGAATTGAAGCGCCAAACTCCAGAATTGTGGAGATCTTTCCCTGTGTGACCTGTATGCTTCCCCAGCAACTCTTTCTTCCAGCCCAGAAGACATAATTTTTTAATCTCTAGCTTAACCATAGTATTGTTTTATTTAGGTTTAATTAGGGCCCTTTTTGGCAATAGCTGGCAGATAATATACAATATCAGGACCCACAACCTCACAAAATACAGATATAGTTACAGTCTTAAACTACAGGAACATGCAGTCAAAAAAAATAAATCTGTTGGCTGTCCCTTAACCACTTCACAGAACAGGATACAGGAACTGAAGTTCCCTCTTGTGCTGGTTTTACCAGCCCCCCTGGGCTGAAATGGTCAAGCTCAGGTAGATTTCCAGAGAAAAAGCCAATCAAAAGTTTTACTAACGCCTCTGCTAATGACATATTTAAGAAAACAGAAGAGAAGGTGGAATTGCGCAGAAGAAATTAAGCAGCCATGTAGGAGGGAGGCAGCAGGCCCTGTGTGGGGGCGGCAAGCCCTCTCCCCTGCTGGCCTTGGGCTGGGGGCAGGCATGGCATTGAATTCTCTCCAGCTGGGATGTGTAACAGTGGAGAAACAAACTCCAGACAGAAGCTACCCACCTGCAACTTGGCTGCAGAGGGATTCCAGCCCTGGTGGAGAGCAGAGGAAGACTTGAGATAACAAGTACTCCAAGGTCAGTTCTAGCAGGAGAAGAGCTGAGG
>VYXB01006849.1:313754-375541 GCA_013397135.1 Pachyramphus minor
TTTTTATCTTGCTAGTAATAAATCTTAGTATTATACCCCTTATGTCAAGCCTCTGTTTTGTCTGTATAAAACCTGTCTCAACTTATAGTAACTGTGTGGAGGGGGGAGTTTGAGAAAAAAAATTGATCCCTGGTAAAACCCACAACACCTCTCCTATTGGTTACAGGATGGAAACATAGGTCTGTGTGAACCTCATGAAGTTCAATAGGGCCAAGTGCCAGGTCTTGCGCCTGGGTCAGGGCAACTCCAAGCACAAGTACAGCCTGGGCGAGAGTGGATCGAGACTAGCCCTGGGGAGAAAGACTTTGGGGTGTTTGTGGACGAGAAGCTCAACGTGAACTGGCAACGTGCACTTCTGGCCCAGAAAACCAACTGTGTCCTGGGCTGCATCAAGAAAAGTGAGGCCAGCAGGTTGAGGGAGGTGATTCTGCCCCTGTACTCTGCTCTTTTGAGACCCCACCTGGAGCAGTGTCCAGCTCTGGGGTTCCAACATAAGAAGGGTATTGACCTGTTATAACAAGTCCAGAGGAGACCATTTAGTTGATCATAGGGCTAAAACACCTCTTCTGTGAAGACAGGCTGAGAGAGCTGGGGTTGTTCAGCCTGGAGAGGAAAAGGCTCTGTGGAGACCTTAGATCACCTTCCAGTGTCCAGAGGGGATACAAGAAGGCTGGAGAGGAACATTTTACAAGGGCATGTAGTGATAGGACAAGGCAGAATGGCCTTAAGGTGAAGGGAGGGTAGGTCTAGTTTAGATATTAGAAAGAAATTATCTTCTGTGATGGTGGTGAGGCACTGGCACAAGTTTCCTAGAGAAGATGTGGATACCTCATCCCTGGAAGTGTTCAGTGCTGTGTTGGATGGAGCTTTAGACAGCCTGCTTTAGTGGAACATTCCCTGCCCATGTCAGGGTGTTTGGAACTAGATGATCTTTAAGGTCCCCTCTAACCTAAGCTGTTCTATGATCCTGTGACTCTGTTCCCCTGCACACAAAAATTCAAGGCTAACTAGTCCTGAGGGAGGAAGCACCTATAAGGCTGGTTGTAACAGGGTGATTTACATGAGGTTTTGATAAGGTGGGATTCAAACCTTTCCAAAATTTGGGTCTGCTTTGTTCAATGCAAACCACAGCCTGTAGCTGTTGAATTTTTAAAGCAAATGGAACTTGACTTAAGTTTTTAAGAGAAGAATGTATTTAGATGGATTCGGCCCAGCGCTTCTCCCAAGTCCTAGTGCAGTCTCCTATCAAAGAGATTTAAGGCCAAAGACTCTGTGCTCCATGTTGTCCTTTGGTGTGTTTCCATTCTCAGTTATCAGCATGAAGCTTTTCTGATCTCCATTCTAAGACCACCACTTGGTCTTCTGAGATGAATTAAATTAAAGAATCTGGACAAACTGAAGTGGAGTGAAGTGAAAAAGGAGGAGTGTTTTTTAAAGAAAGTGTTGCTATCATATGACCACAAATTGGATACTCTTCAGGTTTTCCAAAAAATTCCATGATCATCCTGTGCACTAAGAGTCTAAATCAAATCAAATAAAAACATTCGCTTGTGTGGAAAAGGGAGAAACTATACCTGTATTAAAATGCATCCTTGCTTTCATGAATCCAGCAATGTCAATGTGACTTGGCTGGAAAGTCTGTTGACCTCTCTGCATAATTTCTAAATTCCTCTTGTAGAAGAAAGGGTCAAAGTTTGCAATCTGGACTTGTCAGCTACCGATAATCTAAATTTTATTTTAGCTGAAATCTGATAATGGAGTCATGAAGTTCAAGACAACAAAGACTCCGACTCAAAACATCAACATCTACTACCCTTTTAAACTGATAGAAAGACTGCAGAGACCATGAGAGAGTTCAGGGACTGTGCAACTGGCAGAGTCAGAAAGAAACTACTGATTTGAAATAGCAGTTGAGCATTCCCCTGTTGCCATTTTTCCTGGTAGGGCTGCCTTTCCCACAAACCCGAGCCCTTTGAATTCTCAAGCCACAAGTTTAACCTTTAGTCAAACAATAGGTCAAGCAGCGCAATCAAGTAGCACGTCTTCCTTACTGCAAATGTTAAGCTTTAGGGTGCAGTTGCTGATCACCTACTACCTACGATTTACAAGCCCTGGCATTTGTCCTGTGTATTACATGTGTTTATGTAATATTACTGGCTTTACTAGTTGACTGCATAACATAATTATGCATTCAACACACAAATGAATGGTAGTTTTGCATCTGGCATGTGTAGCCTTGCCATTTTTTGAGCTTTTCTATTTTACTGGGGATTTATATATTTTGACTAAGTAGAACACGTGTAGCTTACCTGCAAGTTCTGATAGCTTCAGCTGAACATCAGTCTTGTTTTCACTATCAGTGTGAGCAATTATCACCACTCCTAAATTCAATATGAGGAATATGCAGTAACTGGTAGTTTTCATGTTAATTTTAAAAGTTATGTTAATTTAAAGAAGTATTGTGCATTCAGGAGTTTGTGTTTTGGACTGTTTTTTGTCACCTGCTCTAAGAAAAGGAGTCCTTTTTTCTCAGTAATTTTTTGACAGTTTGTTTTGCATAATTTCTGTGACTACTTAGGACTGGTTTTTGTCTCTTATCAGCTTCAAATCTTTCATTAAGCTTAGACTGAAGTGGGTGTTTTCATAATTGAATAAAATACAGAGCTATTATCAGAGACACACTCTTAGCAGTATCTCGGGCTGGTAATGTCTTAGTTCTAGCAGGAACAGGCCAACATAAAAGAACAGAGTGGCCAATGGATGTGGTTTTGATTTGTCCAGGAAATCACTCAAAGGAGGGTGAGCATTTTGGGCTACTGATCATCTTAACATCTCTGAGGTCTCTCCTTGGCTACTAAATGAGATGATCAGTAGCAGCTAAGAGTGAGATGAGATTTGGTTTGGCGCAGCTTCTTAGACCTTCTCAGATATATGACTTTGCATTCCAGGCATGCTTTACTTCAGATTGCACCATGTCAAGCTCTTTTTTCTGTAACTTCAGTTACTCTGAGGAGGATTTGTAAGACATGATACTAAAACTTTGGCTTTGTGATTTAGTAATGTGTGTGTGTGTTTGTGTGTGTATGTATGTAACCAAATCTCATCTTGCTTCTGCTTCACCTGGGAGAATGGTAATTATTTCACCTTTATATGCTGTTTTTCTCCTCTTCCCAGGAAGGTAGCAGATGAGATAACTCAGAAATACTTTTGCAATTTATCAGCAAGTAATTTCAGATGTTTATAAATAAAATAGATATAATCCAAGGGAGATGACAAAAATTCTTGTGTTGTAATGTCACTGGCCTTCACAACACATCAAGCTGATTTACAGAATAGAATAGAACAGTTTGGGTTGGAAGGGTCCTCCAGATATCATCTAGTCCACCCCCCACCCTTCAGTAAGCAGGTACATCTTCAACTGGATCAGGTTGCTCAGAGCCCCATCCAACATGATCATGAATATTTCTGGGATGGAGCATCCACCATCTCTGGGGCAACCTGTGCCTCACCACTCATTATAAAAAATTTCTTCATTATATCTGATCTGAATTTACCCTCTTTTTGTTTAAAACCATCTCTTCTTGTCCTATTGCAACAGGCCCTACTAAAAGCCTGTCCCCATCCGTATTGAGTTGGCACAGCAAGGTTTGGTAGCAGGGGTGGCTTCCGTGAGGAGGTGCTGGAAGCTTCCCTCATGTCTGACAGAGCCAGTGCCAGCCAAGGCTGAGCCCATCAGCGATGGTGGTGGTGGCTCTTGTATAAGAGATTTAAGAAGGGGAAGTAAGTTACTGCACAGAAGCAATTAGAGTGAGACTAGAGAGGAGTGAAAACGTATGAGAGGAACAGCCCTGCAGACTCCAAGGTTAGTGAAGAAAGAGGGTTAGGAGGTACTCCACGTGCCAGAGCAGAGATTCCCCTGCAGCACACGGTGAAGACCACAGTGAGCACCCTGGCTGCACAGAGCAGGATTCAGTTTTCTGAAAAACAGCTCTGCAGTTTCACTATGTTAGTTGTGAGCAATCTCACCTAGACTGTAGCCACTAGGCCAGAGCAAGACAGGACTGACATAAATGCTGCCTGTAATGGTTTGCTCTGTCTAGAGGTCTTGGACATTCCATGAGCTCCCAAATGGCACTGGCTGTTTTTCTGTCAGGAACTGAACATTCTTGGTACAGAATAATTCAAGTGCTTAAAGTAAGGGGCTTATCACACTTCACAGACTGTAAGATATATAGTCTGATGCCAGGATGGCTCCTGTGTTGCTGCGGAAAGATGGCTAGAGGTAAAATTAGAGGAAACTGAGAAGTTATATTCATATCTTAACAGAACTTGTAATGGTATGGAAATTATAGGGTAAAATGCAGCTGCTACTCTCTGGATGGAACATGGTTGGTGTGCTACACAATGACTCCTCATCACAACAGGATGCACCTGCTAAGGGGGATGGAATGGAAGGTGGAGTGGAGACACCATGGGCAGGCTCTGTTGAAATCCTTGGAGGGAGGGGAACTAGATGGTACTTTGCCGCTGATAAACCACGTAGCATATGTCAACCAAGGGAGATGGGAAATGTTCTGCTGCTGAGCCAACAACGGTGGCTACTTTAATTTGTAGTAAATGAAATTATTTATCCCTAAGTGGAATCTGGTTTGCTTATAATGGGAATTGACAAGCAATGTCCCTGTCTTTATTTCAACCCATGACCTTTGTCATCTTATTTCCTGTCCCTGTCCTTTGTGGAGGGTATGTGGTTGAAGACAGATTTACACTGTATGTTATATGGCATTTAATTTTAACATAATATACTCCACCTGTGGCCAATCCATGGCATGGAAGAACATGTCACAACTAATAAGTAATAGTTCTATGACTGTATTTTAAGTGGTAGAAGTCACCTTGTTGCTGCTGTTATTCAACCTCAGCATTGCTAATGCCCTTGTCACTTTAAAAAGACATAGGCATAGAAATAAATACATTTCATACATTCTCACTGTTGCTATTCTTACCTTCTTCCTCTACTGATGTTATCATGTGAGGTCTAATTTTGTTAGCAATCTCCAAAAGACCTTGTCATTTTACTGTCTATTATGTGCCAGTCCTACACCTGCGGTGCTATATAAATGCTAATAATACATCAATATGCTCATTCTTTATGAGGTCTGTAGGTGGAATTCCATCTGGTTTGTATATGTCAATTGAGATGCTGGTGTGAAATGTCATTGCTGTTCAGAATTTGTGATGGCTTATGAGCAGTTGGGAAACGACAGGGGAAAAAAATCACAAAACTGGACGTGCCTATAATTTAAACAAAGACATCCAGCTTGTGCTTGACGTGGTGGCTATGACTGCTGTAGAATACCCAAGTCCTTGTTCTCTGGAGAGCCCTAGTGAAGAAATTAGGATATTAACTAATCTTTTCAACTTTTTCTGAATATTTTCAGCTCAACCTAATGTGTTTAAGTTTTGATACTCAGAGTACTGATATTTCTTTAACAAAATGTATCTACTTTGAAAGTGAGTAGTAGAAACTTGGAGCATTCCAGGCTCCCCGAAAAGCTTTCCTGCCTTCAGCCATATAACTGGTCTCAAATGGGCAGGTCATCAGTTCCAGAAAGATGTCTTGGCTTCCATATAGCCATTCAGGAACTCGCCAGCAGGGAGTGATGTGCAGGGTAAGAGTAAGATTGTGCAAAAATATGGTGATTCTATGAACGTATTTTTTGACTATTCCCTGGGTTGAAGTTGTGACCTTTCCCATGAGATACTGATGGATTTGACTGAATTAGACTTGGAAAACTTGGTCTTAAGAACCCTGAAGTCTTAAGTGTAAAAAGCTAGAGAATATAGAAAATAATTTCACAACTTTTCCCAGTTGCAAATTGGATGATGCCTGGAAGTGTCCTCACTGGCTAATCTAAATTGTATTCTCTGCTGCTCTAAGTATTCATCACTTGCCAAGGATTAATGTTACTATGGATTACAAAAGGAAGCAATTCAATGCTTCATTGGTTAAGTGGAAACAAATTTTCGCTTATTTTCATCTCTTGGCCACTTGCACCAAAACAGATTGTGATCGAGCCTAAACCAAGAACTTTCAAAACCAGGAAGTCCTGCTAATTAATAGAAATTAGCCTTTTAAATAGTACTTGTAAACTGCTTGGTGCACAGCCTAGATATATATCTGTCCCAGAGATACACAGGAGCTGTTTTGTGGGGTGAGACTCAGAAATGGAAGTGTCTTATTGCACTCAGAAAATCATATCATCATCATCCTGGGATTAAGGCTGGTTAGGCAGCATGAGAGCTGAGAAACACATAAGCCGGGGACAGCCCTGGGGCTGCAGGCGGAAAGAGGAGGAGGGGACAGAGGAGGAGGAAGGCAGCTGCTTGCCTGCCTTCCTCACAGCCTGCCAAGCTGCTGGCCAGTGATGCCCCTATGGCCAGGAGCAGGAGCAAGACCACCATCTGCACATGGCTCCTCTGCCCTGGACTGCTTGGCTGTTTCTTGCTGGGCTTTCTTACAGGTAAGTACAGAGACCCAGGGGCTCAGCCCCCAGCTTTTGCCCCCTGCACATACTAAAGTGCAACCCCTGTTGTGATTAACTCACCATCAGAGAGATTATACTGCTTTTTAGGTATGTTACAAAGTACTCATGCCACTGCTTTTCTAAGTTGCTCTAAGTTGCTCTAAGTTGCTCTAAGTTTTCTAATTGCTCTAGCAATTTTGCTCTTTAGGGAGTGAGGAATAGAACGGCTGCGTGCTTCAGCTCACGGCGAGCCCTGGTGAACTGACAGCTTCCGGAACGGGCAGCCAGGCACTGAAAGAGGAAAGATTAATAGAAGAGTTTGAGACTTCAGTGATTGTCAGATCTCCATGATTATATTTTGTATTTCCTGATATTTTACTGACAATCTATTTAAATGCTCCAATTCAGTTGCTATTTTAGAAATTAAGGGTAGAATGTAGAGGAGGAGGAGTTTGACTGACAGCCAAGAGTGGAGTTATTTAAGTTTTTCATCACGCACAATGAACTTTATTAGAACATGAGATATTTTTCCTGAAGTCACTTTCAGCATCTGATTTTAAATCTAAAATTGTGTGTCCTTTTAAAATTTGTATTGTAGCACACACCTAAGGCTGAAGCATGAATGAAAAATCCATGATGTCTATTAAATAAACAAAGCATTAGTTTGATTTAGGATATCCCTGAGACGCAAATTTCTGGTGCTTCTGCTATTCTTATACATTTCCCTGAACATCATATTTGAACCATGGTCCAAAATAGGATACTGGGCAAGATGGACCTTTGGTCTGATCCAGTATCACTGTTATGTTCAGAATTACTATAATTGCATTTAAGTCTAAGAAGTCATATATATCGTGCATGTGGCATCACATGTATTTATCTTTCTTATGAAAATTTTCCCATTTTTGGATTTTCTACCTATAATAATAAAAGGATTTCTTTGTTTTGTTTTGTTGTTTGTTTTATTGTTTTCTTCTTAAGACAAATTAATACAGTTGATATACCTTCCCCTGCAACCACTTATGGCTACTGAATAAATGCTTAACCTTTTAAAACTGACTTGGGTTACAGTTAACTTTATTCCTTTAATTAATAGTCTAACCTCAAGTCCATAACTATTATAATGCTAGCAGGGTGGCTGTTGAGTCCTATACTTTCACTTTAAATATAACTGCACATGTATTTTAAAATACATGAATAAATAAAATAAGGGAATTTCATCATGAGAATCAGGAGTTCAAACCTCACACTGCAAACAGTTAATTGAGAATTTAAACTATGGTTAAAATTAATGAGATATGATTCTGTCTTAAAAAGGCAGGTAAAGGGAATTTAACAGGGATTTAGGGTGTAGTCTTTTGTCACTTTTTAGGCAATTCAGTCAATGAAATATATTTCACTTTTCTGCTTTATTTCTCTGAGCTGGCAGACACAGAGGTACTCTAAGCCCTGTTCATCCATGTGGTTTTAACTGTTCTACAGTTAAACTTCATGTTGCTGAAAGGCTCAAATATGAGGACTGGCGTTCTTGCTAAGTAGGAAGCTTTTCAAATGTGTTTCAGGATGGTTGACAAAACTGACTGAAAAAACCCTCAACTCTTCAGTTGTCTACCAAAATGTGAGACAGAAACTTGTGGCTGAAATGAAAGCAGAAAATATCAAGCAATTCCTTCGGTAAGATGTGTGTATCTTGTTTTTTGAACAATTTTATCAGTCACAAAAAAGTGATAACATAAGCTCCAAAGAAGGGCCAATGAAAGCAGAGCTGTTAAGATGCTTTGGAAATATATAGTTTATACAGAACATCTGAGGGAAGGACAAGGGAGAGCCTCGCAACTCTTCTGTTCCCCTTCTCCCCATTTTTGAAGTGAAGTTTTTGGAGTACTTGTACTGTCAAGTCTACTTCACTCAAGCTGCATTACTGCCAGTGCTTACCAGTCTTTTTTATTATGATTTTTCATCTTCTTGATTTAATGAAGTGTGTCTGTTTTTAGCTTGCAAGTGACTGAAGATTTTACTTCAGATAACTTTGCTTTCTCTCAGACCCAGATGTTTTTACTGTATTTGGGATATGCTGATTACTATGAATTACATTTGATTGATCACCTCTTCAGTGTCTCCTTAAACTTTCCCTTTGAGCAGCTAGTCTAAGTAGAATATTAATATATTAAAAATTAATGCTAAAAATTTGCATAGCACTAAGTTGCATGTATACTTACAGCTGATAATTCCTTCAGTGTGGCCATATTGGATAATATGTTGTTAGTTGGGCGCTTGGACGTCCCATTATCCCCTATCTTCTCTCTATGGTCAGTGCATGTGTGTATGATTGGTTAAGTCTTGAATGATGTAATTGTTAGGAAATATACTTTTTGCATCCTAGTGCATCCATGCACTTTCAAAGCATGTTCTTTCAAAGCATCTAAAAAGCTAAGGATATAAAAGTATCTTTTTGTTTTGCTGTGCATTCCATTGAAAAGTTAAAAAAAAAATTATTGTGCATATTTATATCTCCTAGAGAGGAACAAATATATTCACATGAAAAGTAAATAACTGTGGTTAGTAAAATGTTGGTATTCAGCATGTAGGTCAGCAGCTGCATCACAAACATGAAAGGATTACTGACAAGTTTGATCCTAAACCCAAAAGGTTTAATTTCTAACATCAATTAGCTTTTTAAGTCTATAGGCCTTATCTTATTTTGTATTCATTGCTTGCAGTAGATTGGAGAGTCCCTGAAAATTATGTTTGAGTGAGAGTCTAGGCAACATAGAGATTGATGGCAGCATGAAATAGCTCTGCAATTATGCTAAAGTCTCTTGGCCACAGGATATTAGTGGTATCTCATGTGTCTGCTTGCTTTGATGATGGGCCAAGTGCTTCATACTGATTGGGTTGGGGGTTTTTGCCTAAATTCAAACAAAAATCAGGAACTGCAGAAAAATTGTATTATATACTATCCCAAAAGTTTGTCAAAAAGTATTTAAAAAAGTGAACTTGGGAATTTTGTTCCAGATTCTTAGTTTTTCAGACTACTAAATCTGCTTTTATCAAGTGGGAAAAATAAACTATAAGTATCAGAAAATGCACACTTTGGTCTTAGCATTGTATCAGAGCTCTGAAAAAGATTAAACTGTTTAGAAGTGAAAAATTGAACAAAAGCATCCTGTGTTGTTCAGTATGTGACACCATCTATAGTATTTAGACTATTTAAGGAATTAAATGGTACTTAAAATACTTAAGAGAATTAAAGTGCAAGAAGAAAACAGGCAACAAGTTTTGTCAAAGGTTACTTTCAAACCTTGGTGCATACACAGAGTTTAAAGAGAGGGAAAGACAACAGCAGAGAGCTGTGGTCTACTTAGAGAATCTAGATGCATTCAAATCCAGGGGCCAGGGGGGATTCATGTGAAACACCTTGATGTTATGTTGCTGTAGGTGAGAATTTCTGATGATTGAGGTCCCAGGTGGCTGAAAATGGCTGATGTTGTTCCCGTCTTTAAGCGAGGACAACCTGGAGGGACTGTAGGCTGGTTAGCTTCAATCCCTGGAAGGGTGACCGAACATCCTTCTGGAATTTCCAAACACATGGGGGACAGAAATATAGTTAGGAACAGACAGTATTTATTTACTTTTTGTGTGTATCATCAGGATGATTATCTTCTGTAAAGAAGGTTTTGAACATCATATCCCACAACATTCTCCTTTGGAAGCTGAGGAAATACATGCTGAAGAACACACTCTTGCATGGGCTGAAAACAGTCTGAAACCACAGGTTGAAGTGATACTAATCATGGTATTTGCTACCACAAGTTAATGGTAATTGATGGTATCTGACATCTGTGGGGCAGCCATTGACAAATAGGGTATTGGGAATTTGAAGCTGATGCTAAGTACCTGGCTTTCATCACAGCTTACTTATTCAGTGGATCAAAAAAATTGCAGACAGATTTCCGTAGGGTAGCTCAGAGGGGCTGGATACTGTTTCTGACTATTTATCACTGTTAGGTATTGTATCTGATATAGAAGTAAATGTTTTTTTTAAAGATTTTATTATTCAGACTTTTGATTAAGGAAAAAAAAGCAAATCTGTGTGGATAATTTGATGTAGTGATTTTCAAGTTAAATTTATTAGAACATCAGGACCCATTATGCCAATAGTGTACAAATCAATCATCAGATATCAGAGTTATCTGGAAGACTCCTTTCTGAATGTGTAGTTTTCCTATATTTATTTCTGCTCCTTGCATACTGCTTATATTCTTTTGCTGAATGTCTTCGACACTGATTTTCATTGCTTGTGAGTAGATGTGGCTAATCCTGCTATGCAAAGAGAAGTTACATTGACTTAAAGCCTCAGGAGATATCTTCTGCTCTGACTGCATTTTGTACTTGTCCTGATGCAGATTCTGAAAAAAGAATCATGTTATATGGCTCTAACTTAAACTGTAAGACCTTACAGTCCAATGTGGCTTGAGGATTAGCTTTATATGCACTGATCCTAGTTCAGTACTGTGTCTCTGAATTTCCTCCTTACTAGCAGTTTTCTGTTTTATTCTAGCTCATTTACTAGGTTGCCTCATCTCGCAGGAACAGAACAGAATCTTGTTCTTGCCAAACAAATTCAAGGCCAATGGAACGAATTTGGATTGGATTCAGCTGAACTTGTTCATTATGATGTGCTTCTTTCATACCCAAATGAAAAGCAGCCAAACTACATCTCGGTAACTGATGATCAAGGGAATGAGGTGATCTTTTTAATGATGAAACTCCTTTAAAAAACAGTTCTTCCTCTCTTTGCCACCCATTCAGCTCAGCATGTGCTTTATATTACAGTAGAAAGTCCAGTGCAAAGGGAACTCATATTTAGAAATGGTTTTCCAGGCTATGCAGTAGCACAGCAGAGTGGCTGTAATCTCAGTGCCTCATACAGACGAGAGAGAATGTGTGGAGAGGCTGCAACTAACACCAGTAGACCATAAGGTGTTGGAAGGGTTCCATCCATACATCCTTACATATCCTTAAATATCCTGTTTCCATAAACAGCCTTAGTGGGTGCACAGGGCTGCTTAAAACAAAGAAATGTATTTCAGGCATGCAATTCTTCCAGTGTCTAGCTGTTTTCAGCTCAAGCATTCTCTGAATGTGCTGTAATTAGTCTCTTAAAGAATCCTCATTAGGCCTCTTTTCCAAGTATTTATCCAGTCAGTGACTCTTGTTAGATCTCTCTTTCAAATACCTATCCAAACCCTGCACAATTTTTGCTTCTACGGCGTGCTAAGGTAAGGAATTAGAGACATTATTGATTGTATGAAGTTCTACCTAGTTATCCTTGCTCTGAACCATATCCCATTGTTTTTCCTTCTAAATTAGTGTTAGAAGTACTAATGAACTAGCCAGTCTATCCACATCTTCTCCCTTTTGAACACCCAGGGAAATAAAGAATTAGATGTAAAATCTGACAAAGAGCCTGAGTAAGGAGAGGAGATGGGACTGCTAGAGAAGCATCATAGCACAAAGGTAGGGATGAAGATTACATTCTCAGGATTACATGAGTTTAGAGGTGAAAGAATGAAGAAATTTTTCAAGAAACTCTGTAACAGTATCTCAGTTATAATCTCACAAAGTGACACAAAGTGGACATGAACCTTAAGGCAACATGAGTGTTATAAAATATAGTAATAAAGGACAGCATATTTAACTGGAACATAACTAGCAAAGAGATGAAGAGAAGAATAATAATACAGGTGTGAGTAACCACAAAAAATACCTGGGATGGTGTGGATGAACTAGGTGTCTTTTTATTGTACCAACCCCTTGGCCGTTTTCAGCTACTTCTTTGCTTAGGTTCAGACAGTGACTGATGGGCATCTTCTGACAAATTATCTGTCTCTTTGTATTCATATCTGCATTCTGTTATAAAAGTTCAGCTCTGGGTCTCTAGCTGTGTTTTTGTTAGAACTTATGCATGCTAGTTAGAACTGTATTTTTTGCCAGCAATTTATGGAAACTAGCATATAGTTTGCACACTTAGCATTTGCTTAGTGTGTGAATTTGTGCCTGAAGACTTGTTATTTATTGGTAGGTTTTCAATACATCATTGTTTGAACCACCTGCACAGGGGTATGAAAATGTTACTGATATACTGCCACCATATAATGCTTTTTCAGCACAAGGAGTGCCAGAGGTAAGAAAAAAAATTACATAAGAGTGCTATTAGCTGAAGTTGTATTTTGTGAATGTCCCTATCCCTAATTTGCTGGGACAGATTGCTCCAACTTCTCAAAATATTTGTTGTAGTAGTTTTAATTAACCACTTGTGTTAATTAGGGAGCGCTTAAACACAGCTAGGCTACATATTGTGCAACAGTTAGAAGGCTTTTATGACCAAAAAAAAAAAAAGCTTTCTGAAATTGCTAAAACTCTGAATAGTAATAAGTGAAAAGTTTTTATCTTGATGAAAAATTTTGGATATATCTCAGATTGCTCCACATTATTCAATCATATGGAGAGGACCTGCTTAAGGCACAAGTAGAATTAGCAATATATAAATCAGACTGGAAGACATTTTGGACTAAATGAATGCCTTCAAAGGCCGCAGAAGTCCCTCACTTAATCTGCTAGTCCATTATGGAACAGGTGAGGGACAACTTTGCATTGCATAAATGAATGAAATTATGTAACAGTGAATGTTTGTGTATGTAAGGTTTACCACTATTTGTCATGGCTAGAGAAGTTTGTCAATTTAGAAAAGTAGGTTGGTTTAGTTTCCAGCTTCAGATTTTAAGGCTGCTGTTAAGGGCAGGATAACATACAAAGGTCAGCTATTTAAACCAAATCTTCCTATAGAATATTGTAGATATCTTTTGCTATTTTTTTTTATGGGCACCAGATCTAATTTGCAGAAATGGAAAAAACAAACAAACAAAACTGTATCATATGTAGTGAATGAAACAGTGTATTTCCAATAGTGGGTATTTCATCTGTTGATTGAGCAGTTGCCATGACACTACTTCTCTTTTCTGTGCAGGCAGATCTGGTCTATGTGAATTATGGCCGTACGGAAGATTTTTTTAAGCTGGAGCGTGAAATGGGAATTAACTGTACAGGAAAGATTGTCATTGCCAGATATGGGAAGATCTTCAGAGGAAACAAAGTAAGGGTTTTGTTTTAATTTTTCCTCTGGGGGTCAGACACTGTTCATGGCAGAGCTGAAGGGAGTTAGTGAGGGCTCTTTGTTGGACTATATGAGCAGAAGGAAGCCTGCAATACACCCATTGTGACTGCAGTCTAAGAACAACTTCCAAAACAATGAAGACATATGAACGTATTAAACTCCTGAGACTGAGATGACTGCAGGTCTTGCAAGAGTGTAGGTTAAGGAACTGAATAGTTTGTAGAGCCAAGATTTTTGATACTTTTCATCCACAGATTTGTAGTATTTTGAAACAGTAATTATCCTAAGTCTGAATAATTATATATTCTGACTTTAGACAACAACTCTGACAAAACTGGTGACAGTGGGGCAGTGAGGATAGTGGTCAGTTTTTGTGCCTCAGTTTTATGTCCTGTACTATATTTCATAGCCTTGAGCTATGACTAAATATATGACATAAATAATGAACAGTGTTTTTCACTGTGGTTTGTCCTTCTGCTGAATCTGAGGTCATTTTCTCTCTACTACATACACAACTTCTAAAACTATGTTTGCATGGAAGGAAATTGCAACATTCAGATTTATCACTACATTGACAAAAAAAAAAAAAAGAGGAGACATTTCTTAAAAGCAAATAATTTCACAGGTTAAAAATGCCATATTAGCAGGAGCCCAAGGGATCATACTTTATTCAGACCCTGCTGACTACTGTGCCCCAGGAATAGATCCTTATCCAGGTGGCTGGAACCTTCCAGGTGGAGGAGTCCAGCGTGGGAATGTATTAAACCTGAATGGAGCTGGGGACCCTCTAACACCAGGTTATCCTGCCAAAGGTGAGTGAAACTTCTGTAACCTGGGCCATCAAGTACTTTATAAACTGGTGCTGAAAGTGTGGCATTAGAAATTCATTTATTGTCAGTAGAGATGAAGAGAAAAAAGGCTGCTAGAAATTATTTTTAGCAGTAGCTACTTTTCCTATTGCAGACCAAGTTCTACCTGTATGCCGTTCTAATTGGTTGCTTTCGACTCAGGTGGGGAAGGAAAGTTTTTAGGACAAAAACTTCAGGAAAATCTCTTTGTTTGATCCCAGCCTTATAACTCTTAGAGAAGTAGGATGTGCAGGTTTACAGACTGTGAAGCAGCAGGAAATGACTGAGAATTTCTAGCCATTTTTAAATATCTCTGTTTCTCAGGATGACCAGTTTAAACAGTCCTTGTTGGCATCCTAAACTTAGTCTGAACTAAGACACCTATCAGTGCTGTCTGCTGATGGGATGGGTGTACGGGGATGCTTCTGGAAAGCTTGTGTGAATGTTGTTGGGGGCATAAGACAACACGCTAGAAAAACAGGATAGATTGTGTGTGCCTCTCCCACCAGAGAGATATTGCCTGTCTTCAGAATAGGTAAGTGTATCTGGGGATGTCTTCTGCAGCTTGCCAACTGGCTGCACAGGTGCCATCTTCACCTCACACACCAGCTTGTTTTTTCCATAGCCACCTTTGAGGAGATGTAATAATATGGATGGAGAGCAAATCTAAATGCGGAGACTTCTTTCGCACAATTGTGCAGATGCATTACTGGGTTTGTGGTTCTGTCATTGCAGCTTGGTTTCCTAGAACTAATATCTGAGAAATTATGTAAGAATTGAAAAGAATTATGAATTCTTGTGGCTACTGTGTGGGTGCATAGTTCAAAAGTGTTTCCAGTTTGGTAAAAGTTGCTAAGAACACTACAAACTTGACATTTTGTTCTGGTTTCTCAGAGTACACTTTCAGGTATAAAGTTAATGAAGGCGTAGGGATTCCCAAAATCCCAGTTCACCCCATTGGATATCGTGATGCAGAAGTATTATTGAGGTGAGTGTACATCAGTCCTGCTAGCTCAATACTGACCAAAGCATAGACAATCTTTTTATACTAAGATAGTAAAATCTCTGCTGTTATTTGCATTCATTTGCAGTACATGTGTGTTTCAGAAAATGTGGAAACTTCAAAGCAATCTGTTTCTGCAATAAAGCTTTTAAGAATTTGGTAAACACACCTTGGGTTTGCTTCAATAATTATTAAGGGAATTTAAGATTTTTAGCCTACTGGTCCATGGCATTTGTCTTGGTTTTCACTCTACAGTGCAATGGGAGGACCTGCAGCTCCAGACAGCAGCTGGAAGGGAAGTCTCAATGTGTCTTATAACATAGGGCCAGGATTCACAGGCAACTCTTCTACAAGGTCTGTTTTAACACTTATCTGTTTATACAATATTGAAAAAAAAAAAATCCCCACAAGAGAAAGACTGTGAAACAATACATCTAGGGATATTCTGGAGAAATTGACTTCCTTCTGAGTGGGCTGCACTTGATGATAATTTTTAGAATTTGAAAATAAATTAGATAATAAATGATGATAAGTTAGCAGACCAAGACACATAAAAATGACATTTGGCAATAATTTGTAATAAAGCAAAAGGTCACTTTTCTATGACTTTTCCACATAAAAATTAATTTCTGTTTACATGAGGTATCATTCTATGAGGAACTGGTAGTGGACCACATTGAAGAGTATGTAAAATGGTGTAAAATTATCACTACCCAAGCTACCAAAAAACAAGAGTAGGTCTGAATATATAATTTTATAGACTCCATTTACCATTATTCTTTCCTGCTCTGCTTTAACACTAGCTGAAAATGAATAAAATATGACCAAATAAATAAGGAAGTATATTTGACATAATTATGTGCTGTTTGGAATATCTTGAAGAGCAACAATGAGAAAACAATGTGATTCATCCACAAAAGTCATATATGAGAAATATTTTTGAATGCACTTCTTAACATCTTCCTACTTGTGAGGGTCACATTTTTAGTAAACATGGTCTAATCCTACATAGCCCCTTCTCAGAGTAGCTCCATATCAAAATGTACCTTTTGAGTCTAGGAGAAAGTCACTTGCACATGGAAAATGTGCAAGTATATGAATGTTCAAAGCACTAGTGTCAGTTATTTCCTGGGCAAAGATCCAGTGGCTGTCCTGAAGAAGGTTTTGATTTTGACAGCTATGCAGATTTGCTGCTGAAAAGATAACTTCAAATGTGAGATTCTGGAGGTTTTGCCAGACCCCAAAAAAGAATTGTTTGGTGCTTTGTTTCTTCTACAGATTAAGAGGGCTGAATACTACATTATTTTTATCTCTCCTAAAATCTGGATTTCCTTCGCTTTTATAAAATTTCACAAGTGGAATTTACTGGGGAGGAGGGGGCAGGGAAAAAGTAAACTGCACTTCTAGTAGAAGGTTCCCTGCCTCTAATGGAAGGTTCTCTGTCCATGGCTAGGAGGTTGGAACTAGATGATCTTTAATGTCTCTGCAAACCTAAACAATTTTTGATTACTGTGCATGCTTTTCAGTTTACTCTTCTAGTACACAATTGTCTAATTGATTCCCATAAATAAAAATTCAATAAATTCTGTATTTTATAGACTGGCCCACTTCATAGGGTTGTTTCTAAGGGATCTTGCTGTCAGCAGGATAAGCTGAAATAAAAAATGGGACACTGAAACAAATGAACACACTTTAGATTAGTGCTGAAGCCACAAAGCAGAACAGAAGCACAAACTCTTTGGCTTATATGTTATTAGCATTGGATTTTTATTGGCCTCTCAGTCAGAAATGGTTACTCCATACTGCCTTACATTTCAGAAAAGTCAGAATGCATGTTCATACAAGCAATAAAATAACACGAATTTACAACGTCATCGGCATCCTCAGAGGAGCCTTGGAACCAGGTGAGCATCGGGTGCTTGATGATTTTAATTCCTTCTTTATTTTGTGTTTAATGAAATTGTTCTCATGCTGTAAGAAACTTCAAGTTTTTTAGATAGCCAGATAATATGGAATCTGAGTAATCCTTAATAGTTGCTCTCTCCCTCCCTTTATACTATTTATCATAGGCATTCCCAAGAATATATTTGAATGGGAATACTGGAAAGATAGATGTCAGAGAAGTTTTTTATAATGCTTGTCATTTTACAGTAGGCTTCTCCTTACATCATTCATACGTTTTGCCTTTGCAAAAATTAACACAATGCAAAGTACAGAAAACTAGTGATGATTTGGGACCTTAAGATTCTACTATTAATACTTAGTAGCAGGTCATACACATGAAAGACCCTTAGGTGGCAAAATATTTATTAAATATTTCTTGTGTTCAGTTGTATATTTCAGTAGAGTAAGTGACTGATTTTTTTTGCAGATTACCTTAAAAATAAAATTGTAGCACTGGTATTGAACTTCATATTTTGTTTGTTACAAGTAGAGATGCAATCAAAGGAAACACCAAAGGTAACCCAAGTGCATTTTTAATTATGAATTGATGTTGTATGTTTGTTTCCAGACAGATATATTATTTTAGGTGGTCACAGAGACTCTTGGGTATTTGGTGGTATTGATCCAACTACGGGTGCAGCTGTTCTGCAAGAAATTGTACGGAGTTTTGGTAAAATGAAGATAGAAGGTAACAATTATTACAGACATAAAATGATGAATATGGAAAACAGCAGCTTTGAGGAACAGTGTTACTATAAGCTGTTGTACTTATTTAACTTTTCACTTCTACAGAAAGTTTTACTTCTGATTATGAAAGATGGAAGTTCATTGAAGAGGTGCATATGTAGCATTACATCTTAGTTGGTTGAATTTGTTTCCTCATCAGTGTAATAGGCCCCTCTTAGTTGTGTAGAATGAAAATATTACAGTAAGAAAAAACGCCTCTGCAATAATATGTTCCTCTAAGGAATTCAGGGAGGATTTTTTTTTACTGTTACATCAGTTAAGTGATATTTTTTTTAAGCAATTTCAATTAACTGTGGTGATCTTTTAGCAGACTTTCAAATTTTAATTTGGCTTTTCAAGTTTAACTATGTGATTGCAGGTTGGAGACCTAAGCGAACTATTATTTTTGCAAGCTGGGATGCAGAAGAATTTGGATTATTGGGTTCCACAGAGTGGGCTGAGGTAAATAAAAAATAGTGTAAAGTAAAGCAAAACTTGAAAGGCTATTGCAGGCAGCTGCATTACCCAGCATCTATTCCTAGACTGCAGTCAGGTGCTTCATGGTAAAATTGGAGCACAACAGACTCCTTTGGGTGCTGTAAGGCACTCATGTATTTACATCAGTTACCTACTTACCTTCTTACAATGTATGTGCACTAACTCTTCTAAGATTTAAAAATCTACTTTGATTCAAAGCTAATGTCCCTCAGTGGTCTCTATGTATAAATCTATCCCTTCATTTAAAAGAATTACAGTATTTTATACAACCCATATTGGTCTGTTTTCTAACTCTCCATTTGAGAAATTCCTTAATTTCTATAAACTTAAGTCCAGATCATGAACCTGTGATCCATAAGCACTCCAAACCCTTTGAATGGAAATCAGTCCTGGGCAAATGAAAGGATAGGTAGTCTATGAATGAATATTTCAAAATTCCTGTTAATGCCATCATTGTAGAGTCTCAGGGGCAGGACAGTCCGTTAATTCTGTGAGTGGATCCCTGGCTATATTCCTGCCTCATAGAAGGATGTTGGAAAATTCACAAGTGAGGTTCTGACTATTTTTCTCTTCTTTTTCCTGTTGTGCATGGTCAATTCTTAACCTTTTAAGTGGATTTGCTAAACCCCAATAAGAAATATAGGTCTTACAAGAGTTGCCATTGCTCTATTTTGGAAACAGAGCAGGCAGAAAATTGCCTAATAAAACATATTTCTGCTGAACTATTTCCATTTGTTAGTACTGAACAGTTTAAAAGAAATATGTTATATTTTTTTTCTGTTAGAAATTTATTTACAAGGTAATATTTGGATATATGGATAGAGCTTTCAAAATCTATAAAATAAAACATTTTAATCTTTTTTTAGTTTAGTTTATTGGCATGTATTTCACTAAACCACAAAATTATACAGGAAAATGGCACGCATCAGAGGAGGGAACAAACCCAGAAATATGCTCTCAAACACCAAAGGGATTCCATCATTCTGTGAGCAAAGCTGAGTTTTCTATTCCTATGAATTTGCACTAATTCTTTCTCCCATAAACTGTTTGACTTCCAGCTGTAACAATCTCTGCATCTTATTGTTGGTTTATGGGACATTAGATGAAGAAAGAATAATTTAATTTATTTTAAATCATTTACTGAGAGATTTTAAAGAGTTGGCATCGAACTATTATCCCATTTGTGTATAAAGCTTTATTATTTCTTTGTCTGCATATCTATGCACATATTTATATGCTGTCAAGAAAAAAACCCCACACAACTGTTTTAACTATGAGGAATAGGAAAAAATGGTACTTAACAGATCAATTGCTGAGTGAGTCATGAAAAAATTAGGAGTTCTTCTTATGTTCAGTTTGTTAAATATTGCTACCAGTGTTCTGTAATTTTGTTGCTTATTAATTTGGTATCTAGTAATGTACCACTCATTATTTCATGAAACAACAGCTGTACAAAGTTAGAAAACCATAAGCACAGTTCATATTTGAACCTCAGTGTTTTGATATTATTGTTTCCTAGCTTTATCTTGGCGCTGTGTATTACTAGTTTTTTTACAGCTAAATTAGATTCAGTTTCTCTAGAGACATTCCTCACAGCTTACATTCCCATTTTCTGCAGCTGCCAGATCTGTCATGTATTAAATGTTGAGGAAAATTAACCCACGATATTCACGGCCTTCTGTGTAACAGAAAGACTGCCACTGTGGCAACATCCTTTTTTTATACAGACAATCTCCACTGCTCATAAATTAAGGAATTTCTTTATGGTGTTAATATGACTTTGCAAGGCCTCATGTATGCATGTACATGCTTGGTCCCTCCACTCATGTTCTTTTGTGGAATCTCCTCTACTGTTTGTTTTAAAAATATTAATGTCATTATGTAGTTGTCAATTAACAATTCAATTTTTAGTTCACATGACTTACAAATTATCAGTTGGGTTATAAATTGAATGAATCGAGTAACAATTACTAACCTAATTAAAATATCTGTCACAAAGCCAAGACTTAATAAAATACTGCTTACTGATTAGAATATCAATTCAAACATAATTGCTGGTTTGCAAAAAATTAAACAAGATGTGTGTATATATTTAGCATGAAAACAATTCTTGGTGGACTCAAAATAGTCAACTTCTTTTTAATAGGGAATTTTAGTGCTTTGACTTGTCCCTTTTTGAAATTGAATAGTGTGGAAATGACAGCAGTGCTCAGTTCATCAGTTTTAAAATTGAGTTTAGTGCTGGGAGCACACATGAATAACTAGGAATTAAAAGCATGGAGGAATTCTGGCTGATCTCACAGTCACATGTTGTGTGTTCAAAGAGTCCCGAAATGCAGAGCTAAAAGCACGTAGAGCCTTTTTTTGTCATGTTACAATTCTGTTCAATAATTTTCCTGTTTCATCTTGCTCCTGTGTGATGCAGCAGGCAGAACCCTCATTTTGTGGATGTTTTCCACAACAAATTAAGTCCCAGAAAGCAGGAGTGAATTTCATATGTCCAGATCATTTACCCATCTTCAAACAACATAATTAGTAAGGCACACAGTAGTATTTATCCTGACTGAGTTCTTAAAGGCAATGTTGTGCTCTTGACTGAATGTCACTAACTGAATGTAACGATTACACATTTACAACCCCAGGAAAATGCCAAAGTCCTTCAGGAACGGGCAGTTGCTTACATCAACACAGATTCTTCTATAGAAGGTGGGTCTTTTATTTTTAAATTTACCTTACTCCCCAGGCATGATTTTTAATAGTTTTCTGTGTATTATTTATTGCATTCAGAGCTGGAAAACGTAAGATAGGTATTGTGATGTTTAGAATAAGTGTAGTAAATACAGAATTCAGTGGAGAGAGAGAACAATTTAAATTCCCATGTTGCAGATTGTGCCATGCATGAGCTGCAGCCCATGTGTCTGGAGTCCACAATGTCTCCTGTGGCAGACTATTGTGTTCTGTGTTAATTAACTGAGCGTTCTGTATGTTAAACTCTCTCTTAACTGCATTAGCTTTAATTTATAATTGCAGTTTTGATATATGGTAGTCTGCTCCTTGTTCTGATCACAGCTCCAACTCCTTTCTCTGTGGAATTACAATATTTTCAGACACTAATTTATAATGTTTATAAGACAATTTGTTTCGAGACCTTAGGTTTACACTTGATGGGGGTGAGAGATGATTTAGTGCTTTGGGCCAGTGTGGTCACCTTTGTTCATTGCTATGATCAGGGAGTTATATATGTATTACAGCAGAGCTCTTCTTCAAAAATAAGCACTGAGGAGTGTTTCACAAAAACCCTTATCCACCATTATCCCATTTACTATGTTCTTTAGGCTGTAGGAATCTGTCATTTAGGAATGCTACCTACAAACTGGCCTTTTTGGGGAACTCTACACTACAACCTAAATCACAAAATCCTTCTTAAAATGTAGTGGGTTTTGTTACAGAAGGACCTCTTTTACTGTTGTCTGTGTCAAAAGAATAGTCAGAAGAGTCCAGTGAAGCTGCTCTGTGTCATAACTTTAGTTATTCAAGGCATTAATGTCAAACCCAACTTATTTGGGCTTCCTGTGTGTGATTAAAATGGTTATCAACAGACATATTTAAGAACTCTTTTTATTCCTGTCAGCTGAAAATTTTGTCCATCACAAAAGGATTGGAAAGAAAGAAAAGCCAAACCCAGTTTCTAAATGCTCAGTTGGAACTGGGGAATAAGGAGGGTTAGAACTATTCTTTCATTTATGCAGCCTACATGCTGTGTAAAAAGTAGAGCGGAATTTCACGCCTAGAAGATCTCACAGATGAAATAATAGCTTTATAACTGCTTCAAATTCTCAGCTTGGATTGTAACACATATTTTTTAGTTGGTTTGCAGCCAACATACTGCTGCCTTAGCAATTTTTTTCTAAATCTTGATTATTCAAACATATCTCTTGCTTTAAAGAAAAGATGGAAAGGAAATATATAATATATAATAAAAGGAAATATATAATAAGGAAAAGAACACCATGTTAAGTGCACTGGTTTAAGTATCTTGGGTATCTTTCACCTGACTGAGCAGTAAAATCTGATGTAAAGTCATAGCATTCATGTACTCTGTGATTATTTTGTTTATCATCAAATGTTTTCCACAGCACTTCTTATACCACATTTTGGACAGCAAATTATTTCTCTCTATTGTCTTACAGCAATGAAAAGAAGGAGAAGGGGTAATCATTTTGAACAGTTTTGTGACTTGGATTTACAGTTCTCAAATACAAATTCCTTTTGGAAACATCATTAACATTATCTAGTATTTTTTCCACTATCATGGGCTTTTTTGTAATTGTCAGTCTAGTACTAAAATATGATATGTAAGTACACACTGTGCAAAGTGTGGCCCAAAATCGAAAGAGATGTCAAAACCTAATAACTGAAAACTAATTACTTACAATAACAATAACTTAATGACTGTTATCTGAGAGCTTGTGGGGTTTTTTATGTTACAGCCTTTTCACCCTTGTTCCCTTCTTTGTTGTTGTCTGTATTTGATGGCAGAGGTATTTGCTCACTGCTCTCCAGTGGCTGCAGTCTATAGAGAAGACTGCTTTACACTCCTGCCTGTCCCAAAAATGGACATATTTTCTTTTTGATGGGGCTCTTGTTGCTGTAGCTGAGAACTTCGCTATGTGATACTTACCAAGCCCAACACAATCTGCCAGCAGCATGGAAACCTCATGGAGGTAAATGGTAGAAGCCACCACGTGGTGGTAAAAGGGGAGGTTTAGGAGACAGGTGAAAACATTGCTCTGCATCTTTTTTGCCTTCTATTTGGGCTAGACTTAGTTCTGAAATATAAAACGCCAGATATCTTGCAACTCTCTTACTCAGAAGATGACCTGTCTTGTAGATACAATCTGCAAAAGCATTGAAAAAGTACTCTCTGTGGTAAGAAAAGTAGCTGAAATGAAAGATTTCTTAAAACATCTTGTAGCAAATGTCTTTCCTCTTGCATACTTCCTGAAAGCACTAACTTTATTTTTAACATCTTATTTTTTGCCTTCTGTTTAACACAAGCTTCAGGAAGCGTATGAGTGACAAGGGCTTGTAACTAATGAGGGATAGTAAGCCATATTTTAGAACTATGGGAAGGCTGAATTATGTTCCTGTGTATGTACTATAACCAATCCATCATTGTCATGCAGTGGCAGGAGCTTATACAGTGTGTCCAAGTAGTCTATTTCTGTATATATTCTGAGGCAAGATCTAAATTCTTGCCTTGGAGTCCAGAAGATTACCTAAAAAAGGATTGCAGGGTTTAATCAATTAAGAAGATAATGCCACTGCTACATGAAGGGAAAATTTACATGTCCTTGTTTTATTTTCAGGGAACTACACATTAAGAGTTGACTGCACCCCTCTTCTCTACAAACTGGTGTATAATCTTACAAAAGAGGTACAGAATCAGTGTCTACTATTTCTGACTTTCTAAGCATGTAAAACTGTAAATTTATTGGAATAGGATTATTGAATAATATTGGATTTATTTTATTGCTGTGCTGGAAGAATCTTGATCCCACCACAATCAGTAGAAAAACATCCCATCAGAAATATGCAGTCCATGCTCACGGTTCTTCAGTATTCCTAAAGGCTGAAATGTGTCACTGACATAAGTGGAATCTTCTTTTCAATATATAGTAAAAACAATAATAATAAAAACAAGATGATAAAACACTTGAGCAAGATCAGTTCTCTAAACTGACAAGCGTGGAAGGAAATAATTTCCACTTTAGCTAGCTACCGTTTTCTCTCTTCCCCCAAATCTCCTTCATATCTCATTGAGCCTTTGAAATACGTAATAAAAATTGAAGGATTGAGAAGGTTTTGTAACAGACCAGACGTGTATATTTGCATGATTACAAGTGGTCTAACCATGTCTCCTTTACTTTCAGCTCTCAGAATAAATTATCATAAGGCTGAAAGATTGTGATCCATTAAAGCATGGAGCTTCCTTGGCCATATGAGGAGTTAACCAGATTAGGCACCTACCATGAGCCATCGCCACTGTCCTCAGATCTGGATTAGTCTCAGTTAACAGAACACATCTCTGACTGACTTAAGCAATGTAGGCTCCTTTTAAAGGCATTGGGTAGAAATAAGTGCCTTTAGGGTGAGATTCATTTGACCAACTGTGGTTTTCCACCCTTGTAGGAACTCAAATTATTTTCTCCCCTGATATGAAGGGGACTCAGTCACTCAGGTGACTTGGTCCAGTGTAAAAATCTGCACTATGATTGCACTTGGTAGGATGACTCCAGCTACCAGTCTCCCATCCCACTAGATGCATTCATCCTGAGTTATTTTCAAAAGCATTACTCTTCTAAAACCTGAAATGCCATGGTTTGGATCTGGGGAGGTTTATCTATTCTATTCTATTCTATTCTATTCTATTGTATTCTATTCTATTCTATTCTATTCTATTCTATTCTATTCTATTCTATTCTATGATTTTCTTTTCTTTTCTACATTTTATTTTCTTATAAATTCTTTCTATCTTAATCTTTTCTTTCATCCTTGGAGGGGAAGAAGCTGTGTTTATTCAAATGTTAGCTCTGACACTTTGCACACTGAAGAGCATTCTCTTTTGTGTATAAAAATTTCCACGTCCTTAGTGCTGCAGGCCCTGGATAAAATAATTTACTTTCTGTCTGCAGCAGAACACTTACCCAGGAAGACATTTTCCTGCAAAAGATAAACAAAGTTAAAAAAGCTGCTCTGGGCTAAAAATAGTGCTTCACTCTTGATCTTAAGTCAACTATTCAACTATTGCTGGTTCGAGTAGAAAATTTCCGTTAAAGTACCATGTAAAGTACTTAAGACTGACTTAAAAAAAACACCAAACCAAACAAACAACCAAACAACCCCCCCCCCAAAAAAAACAACAAAAAACAAACAAACCCAAAAAACCCACACCCCTATTTCGTGTTATGTTAGCTTTCAACCGTAGAAGCATGATGTGAACAACAGAAAACCTGACAACCTGATACCTGATTATGCATGTCCAAAGGGAGGTTATTTCTGTTCATATTGAACAGTCCAAAATCCAAAGATCTATTTGATCTTATTTTTTTGTGAGCCAATTCTCACCAAAAAGAAATGTAGTGTACACATGAAGTGTTGTCTTTCAAGAAGTTCTGCATTTACCTGTGATCCTCTGCATACAGATGGTACATTTAGCTGTTGACTGTCTTTTTTTGGCCTTGCTCCATTACTAGGGTATAGACATTTTGTCATCACCAGACAGTGTCTGCAATAGCTCAACTCCAAGTGCCCTGTTCTGATCATCACTGCTTCAGTTATACTTAAAGAACTCTGCAACTTCCTTGAGGTAGCAGGAAGCTTATGCTGATTCTAAATTTGGATCTAAGTCAGGGCAAATAGTATGTTTTGCTATGCTTCAGTGTTGTATGAAAAATCCTGGCAATGGTTTTTACATGGCCAGAGGTGTCAGAATAATGTCTTTGCAAGAGCATGAAGTACTTTTTCTCCTGAATGTCAGAGTTCAGCTTGCACTTACTAATGTGCTGTTTTCACTTTAGCCCTAGGACTTGAACAAAGTGCCCTGAAAATGACAGCAGCCAAGCAGTTATTTCACAAAGTTGTTATTTTTCTGCTAGCTGCTGACAAAATCTCAGAGGTCAGAACTCTTTGGATTTTCAAGTTGGAGTCTGTATGTTTTTCAATGCAGAATTTGTCTCAATAATATGGTTGGACCGTATCTAGCCATGAACACTTATGCTTTGTATTTTGGAAAAAAAATCCCAATCCTCTGCACGTCCTAAGCAACCTTACCTTTAAAGGACCATGTCTATTAAAGGTTGTTTAAGTGTAGATGGAGACCAAGGCTGGAGTCTTGATTTATTTTTATCTGCCACAGATTCTCTAAGAGTTTTGGTCAACTAATTTTATACACTTTGATAGTTTTCCTGGCAGCATGATGACTGCACTAATACTTACCTTTTCCATCCTGGTTACAGAGCTTTTTGGGTTTTTGAAGGTACTGGTGAGACCTGCATTTGTACATACAATGTTTTGCACAATGATTCTCCAGTCTTGGCTGAGTCCCCTTGGCACTGCTGTAATATGACTGGTTTGGACCCTTCCTTCTAGCCCAATTCTTTTGCAGCTTTCCTATAGAAAAAGCAGTCAAATTCTAGGTTTAGCCTTGTTGAGAGAATATTGCTGGTGTGCAGGGCAAGCCTCCATGGGGTTATGGCTGTCATCTCCCCTCGCCTGCAGAAGGGAGAGCAGCTGGGACATCCTGGCTGCTGGAAGAGTCCCCTAGTACTATCTATGCTGTTGCTTGTATACATACACAGTGCTATAAGGTGGTAAGAAGTCCTAGAATCCACTTCTTCCAGCAGCAGATGAGCTCTAGCTGGTATCCTTGAGCCTTTAACCTGCTTTTCCCTACTGTCTGTGGTTGGTTCCAAGTGCTTGTGAGATGCTTTTTGTAGTCGGGATCCATAGATATGTGTCACAAATGTAAACAGTGTACATGTACTTCCCTGCATGCAGTTATACTGTTGGTAAAGAATGATGCTGATGGCTGTAAAGGGCTCCTTTGACAATGAATTGAGTTAGACATACTTCCAATAAGATTTTAATATTTTCCTCTACAGATTCTAAGCCCTGATGAGGGTTATGAAAATAAGTCTCTTTATGAGAGCTGGCTTGAGAAAGACCCTGGAATTGAAAATAATAGCTATCCAAGGTAAGATTTTAATATGTTGTTGGTTTTTGGTTTTATTTGTTTTTCCTCCCAATATTTTTATCATATCATAGCATGGCTACTCTCCAGAATTTTTTGAGATGTGCTATATATGACAGCAGTACAAAACCTTGTGGCATAAGGTGACTTTTTCGCAATATCTTTTATAGTGAAATGTAATTATTTTTTTAAAATTGTGGTAACGTTATAAAATCTCATACTTTTAAAAGACCTTTCTAAAAGACCTTAGTAGAAAAGCAGTTTGGAAAGCAAAAGTTCAAAACATAGTATAGTCACCAACTAGATGAGATAACATCATTAGGATAAGCAAATGCTCAGTTGAAAGAAGCGACCTAGAGGAGTAATTAAACAGCGGCCATTAAAAAGCTTGTGATAATTATTCTTTGTTTATACAATGGATATAAATGTATTAAATTACAAAGCTATATAGGAGGGTATTAAAACCTCATATTTGAAGGTACTAAAAATTCTAAACAGTCTTTCACCCTGTGACTCAGAGGGCTGAATCTTTTTTACAGTGGGGCATTACTCACATAAGGTAAACAGAACTGCCCCTTTGTGTGACTTGACCAAAATGTTCTGAATGTTTCTGGCTCTGCTGAGTTTCTATATTCATGAGACTCACTGAGACTTCTTCCTTTTGAAAAAGCTAGCAGATCTGATCTTTCTCAGTTGATACAAATAGTTCCTTGCAGAAATTTATACTAACAGAAGAACTCCATCCGGAGCAGAAGAAACTTCTTTTTTTATTAGCTGAGAAACAACAATTATTCACTACACTGGTCTATATAAACCTAAAACTTAATATCAAACGTAAACATGTGAAAATACTTGGAATACTATGCGTCTTTACGGCTATTTTCTCTCCCTGTCATGTCACATCTTCCCACCAGATGGCAGCAGTGACCCGTAGGTATCAGTGCCGATCACTTTCTGCAATGGAAATTATTTATCAGTCTTGGCTTCTGCTGTGGAATGTGCCAAGTACATAAACACACCTGTCTTTACGTATATTTCTGCCCACTTCATATTAGTTTGGAAATAGTTGATTGATGTTTTAAGATGGCAGAGACGTGTCTGATACAATTTTATGTCTCCCATGCACAATGTGTGGTTTCTCTTTTTTTTTTTTTTTTTAAATGTGGTCAGTGTCATAATCACGATTGCTACCTTCAAAGGATCTTCCTAGCAGTACTGAATACTGAATCAGCGTGTTGGAATAAAATCAGTTAAGTAATTAAGCTTTCCACTCATCTAGTCTCTGATCTTACCAGTGTCCCTGATGTGCCCTCCAGAAGAACTGACCTCAATTTCTCTGAAAAATCTGCATTTTGCATAAATTACTACCATAGTGTTCAGTAAGTGCCTTCACTAAGATGTTGTCTGTTCTACATGTAGAATAAATAAGCTGGGGTCAGGCAGTGATTTTGAAGCTTACTTTCAGCGACTGGGAATTGCATCAGGCAGAGCTCGTTACACCAAGAATAGGGTAAGTCTGCCAGATTGCTTGAAGAATTTTGATAGTGTTGAGCAGTCATCCTGTAACAACCATTTATTCAGAATTAATAAACAAGCTTCAAGGCATCTTTGACTGGTTTGTGTATCAGTGCCATTTCTTAATTTAGTGAGAAATCTAAACGTCTGTAGAAGAAAGTATGTTGCGGTGATGTTGTATATTCCATAAGATGTCAAGTTCACAGAAAGGTATTTATAGAATTTGATTGAAGGTATATAGTTCATTTCACCATGCTATTAGTAAGCTCTTTAATATACAAATCTTCCATGACTGTGTTCAGAAATAGCTACACAAGATAAAAAGGGGCTGTGATTGAGGACTTTTGCTATCCGAAACCCCAAACTGTTTTCACTCTTGGTGAAGGCAATCTCTGTGCAAAGGAACTCAAGGCAGGCCTATGTAGGTAGAGAGAAGGAACCCGTCTCAGTTAATCCTGTGCAATAGTCCATGGATTCAGACTGGTTTAGTTTCTTAAAATGAACAAATAAAAATGAAGAAGAGAACATTGTGTTGTGTAGCAAATAGGTTTTTTGTATGAAACATCATAGTCATTAAGTGTGCAATACATCTCTTAACTGAAGTCAGAATACAGAGCACTGACAAATTTCCTTGATCTTTTCCAGAAAGCAGACAAATTCAGCAATTATCCTGTTTATCACACTGGATATGAGACATTTGAACTAGTGGAAAAATTTTACGACCCCACTTTCAAGAAACAGCTAACAATTGCCCAGTTACGAGGCAAACTGGTTTATGAACTGGCAGATTCCCAGGTCATTCCATTTGACTGTAGAGATTATGGAGAAGCCTTAAAAGGATATAGCAGTAGAATTTATAAATTGGCCAAGAAGCATGAAGAACAGCTGAAACTTTACAAAGTGTCATTTGGTGAGTAATAGCCACAAGACTGTCTCTTATGTGTGTTAATTAGAATCATGCAGGGGCATGTCATATCTGTTACAGCTCTGCAACTGAATTCCTTACTTTCCTGTTTGAATTTTGCCATCATAAGAAAGAACCTCTTGGTTTTTTCCCCTAAATATAACACAGATTTAACACATTATTGTCTAGATGATAGGATTATGACAATTTTCATGCATATTATTAACTATAGGTATTATTATGGTGCTCATCGGCAGTCAGGGACCTCAAATGCAGAATAAAGAGATTTGTCAGCTATGATGGCTTCCACAGTAATTTTCTGTCTCTCTCCTTTTCTCCTTCTTGCTTCTTTCACCCCTTGTGTTTCTGTACCAAGGACATTTTTCAGTCAGTCCTAATTCACTTGCCATCTGATGGACAAATAATTTAGAGACATAAATGAGCTTTTTGGAGATGGAGCTCTTTTGGACTATGTGAAGCATTAGAAGTAACTCAAATTGAATCCACATTTGGGGAAAATTAAAAATGACATTTAAAACTTCATGTAATGGTTTAGGTGAAAAATTCTTGACTGTTTTTAAAAGACACCCCTTTTTTGTAAAAAGGCCTCTGGAGACAGAGAAACCCTTGTGTGATGGATCATCTAGTCTGAGAGTCTGCATAACACAGGGACTTATTTCAACATGTTCTAGTGTTCACTGAAGCATATTTCAGCATATCTGAAAATTCTTTTTGTAGTTATAGAACATCTACCAAAATTTCTGTGAAATAATTTATTTTCATTTTTTGAGTTTTTATCTATTTCAGATTAGAAGTTGATCAAACTAGGTTCTAACCAATGCATCTATTCTTTTTCCTAGAATGCAAAGGCAACATTTTTTTAGCTTTTTTTTTTTTTTTTTACACAAATACCACTAAACCTCTCCCTCCTTAATAGCTTTATCAATATGTAATTTTGACCATTTCTTTGCAAGGCATGTTTTTCAGTCTTTTCATTATTTTCATGTCTCTTCTCTGATACTTGTTGAGTTTTAATTTATCTATTGAATGAAACTATAATTTCTATGGTTTTGTTTGTTCTATTGCACCAGAGTACATTAAAATGCATAGGTAGCTTTTACAGTACTGTGAAAATTAAAATTCATTTCGTTCAACATTTTCATAGAATTGCTTACTGACAACAATGAATGTCAGAAAATTGTTAATTAAGCCAGAATAAATCACATAATTGTCCTTTAAAATAATAGAGTAAGGGCTTTATTTGCCTTTGGGTTCACATTTCAGCTGTTCCTCTGCAACAATGAAGGCTGGAAACTTTTTTTCATAAACTATGTGCTTTTAGTCATATGCTATCAGGTGTTGCTGTATAGGGGAAAAAGAAATGTGATATTTACTAAAATAACCAATACTGACAACACTGAATAGCTAGTGAACATGAACACAAAGTTTCTTACATATTTTAAGATGATTTTTTTTTTTTTCTCTTAAATCCCCTCCTACTGCTTCTGAAATATAATCTGTTGCTGTGATATAACCATGATGTCAGCAGGGCAGAACTCTGTCCTCTGGCAAACTTAGAGCTCTTGCCACAGTTGTAGACAAGTGTGAATTCTCACCCTCTCAAGGTGACATGGATCTCTCCATGCTGCAGTCCATAAACAAATTGCATACATGAAATCTAATTGCATAAACTAAACAACATTAATGCAAGAAGAAGCAAGTGTAGGGTCATGATGAATAAATAAGTTTGTTAGAAACAGAAGAGAAAATCAGACTGAAGAAAAGCTTTCAATAGGAGTCCTGGGAACAGAAAGCCTGTCACATGAAACTGTATGATGAATTTATAAACAGTGAAGGGATAATAGTTGACAACAGAGGACTGGATTTAGGAGATGATCTAATCTTATGTTCTATTTTCCTGTATCCTAGAATCATAGAATTAACTGGGTTGGAAGAGACCTCCGAGATCATCAGGTCCACTACCACTGTGATTCCTAGATCATGGCACTCAGTGCCACATCCAGCCTCATCTTAAAAACCTCCAGGGACAGTGAATCCACCACCTCCCTGGGCAGGTCATTCCAATGCCTGATCACTCTTTCTGTAAAGAACTTCTTTCTAATATCTAACCTACACCTCCCCTGGCAGAGCTTAAGCCCGTGCCCTCTTGTCCTACTGCCTGGGAGGAGACCAACCCCCACCTGGCTACAACCTCCTCTCAGGTAGTTGTAGAGAGTGATGAGGTCACCCCAAGCCTCCTCTTCTCCAGACTAAACAACTCCAACTCCCTCAGCCTCTTCTCGCAGGGCTTGTGTTCAAGTCCCTTCACCAGTCTGGTTGCTCTTCTCTGGACCCGCTCCAGCACCTCGATGTCCTTCCTGAACTGAGGGGCCCAGAACTGAACACAATACTCCAGGTGTGGCCTCACCAATGCAGAATACAGGGGAAGGATCACTTCCCTGCTCCTGCTGGCCACACTGTTCTTGATACAGGCCAGGATCCCATTGGCCTTCTCGGCCACCTGGGCACACTGCTGGCTCATGTTCAGCTTCCCATCAATCAGCACCCCCAGGTCCTTTTCTGCCTGGCTGCTCTCCAGCCACTCTGTGCCCAGCCTGTAGCGTTGCAGGGGATTGTTGTGGCCCTCATCACCCTAGGATGGATCCCATCTGGTCCCACGGACTTGTATAGATCCAGGTGGCTCAGTAAGTCACCAACTATTTCCTTCTGGAACACAGGGGGGTTATTCGGCTTCCTGTCCCGGTCTACCAGCTCCAGAGGCCAGTTGTCCTGAGGGCCACCTGTTCTACTGGTGAAAACCGAGGCAAAGGAGGTGTTAAGTACCTCAGCTTTCTCCTCATCCCTGTTAACTATGTTTCCCCCCAAGTCAAACAAGAAATGGAGGTTTTCCTTGCCACTCCTTTTGTTATTAATGTATTTATAGAAGTGCTTTTTGTTATCCTAACAGAAGTAGCCAAATTATATAACTTCAAATTGTGCTGTACAATCAAAGAGAGGATGCTCTGGTTTATCTAATTTTCTAAAACTTGTGAGCAAAATGTACAAGGTGTAAAATTTCCTTCTTTGTAATTGAGTTGAGTTTCAGTGGGGCTAGAAGTTCTCTTCGTAACATCCACCTGTTACTTATTCTACAAAAATTGCTTGTATAAATTGATAATTTTCACAGGTCTGTAATAAACAGACCCTTCCACACGAAAATCATCACAGCTGTTACGACCATTAACAGGAAGGCCTCTGCTTCTCTGGGCTGAGTTACTCCAGATGGCTTGGATGTACTGCCAGGGACAGGACAGGAAAAAACAACTGCCATAGCTGCAGCTATGACTGCATGTAGCCAGGCATAGCAGGCAAAATGCCGTGGCAGCGCTGCAGGATGGCACTCAGGGTTGTGGCAGACACACCTCCTGTGTTGTAATTCCAGCGTGGAGCAGCCACAGGACTTGGCTACTTTAACCTACTGCGTGTATCGCTGTGTTCCTAGACAGCTGTGTCTTTTGTGCCTCACCTTATGCTGTTCAATACACATACCTCACTCTTCTGTTACACTATGAATAGGACACCATGCTCCTAGAGTGAAATCCTGCTGTTCTTCCACAGACTTCTGGAAGAGCTGGTATTCTTCATGAAAGTCAGGCTTTCTATAACTAAACACTACAGTGCATCCTTTTGTTAAAAAGGAGACTGCAGATCTCTCAGTTTGCAATGTCAGCCAGTTTTTCCTTTCCAGGAAGAGGAAAGATGTGAAAACTTGTGGAAAGTTTACCATGCATTCTGCTTTATTGTTGGTTTCATTGCACAAGGTATTTGTCTATTTCTGATAGTAGCGCAGCTCTTTAAAGTCTGCACTAGGGAAACTAATCATTTATGGAAAGACAAAAAAATTAATGCTATTATAGCAGCAAGACAAATGTAGTTTTTCTCCCACTGGGCAACTCAAAGGTAGATTGGGCTCAGTAAATATTCTAAAGTTATTGACAAACTCCTTCCTTTTCTAGATCCTCTTTTTTCTTCTGTGGTGAACTTCTCAAAGGCTGCTGATGAATTTCACAGGAGACTTGAACAAGTGAACAAGAAAGAGTAAGTATGAAAAAAACTTAAATATATGCAAATGTGTGTGTGCACGCATATATGTATATCTGGCTTAGGTACCGAGGGTGGTTGTTCTTTCTTTCAAGCAACAGAACAAGGAGTCTCTCTGATTAGTGTACAACAGAGCCCTCAAACTCTGAGACAGGCTAAGATAAATTAGCAGATATAAGAATGCTTCCTGTGATGAATAGTTATCAGCTGTAGAGCTTATTACAAGTGTCGGATTGACATCAAAATTAGTGTAATACATGGAAAGGCAGATAGTGGTGAAAGTTAAAGTTGGTTTGAGCTCTGTATTTAGACACCTACACTTGAGTGTTGTAGGTGATGCCAGAATTTGTACTTTCAGCACACTTCAAGGAGAGATGATGATGCTTCAGAGATATCTGTAGGATGCTTGCAAACCTAAGGGCCCTACGGGGACTCCTGTGCCTTCTGAGAGCAGTGAGTGGAGGCCAGGTGCTCCTAGGCATCTAGGATGGTACCAGTCAGTTGTGTTTAGGCAACTGAATCCCATCCTTTGTTGCTGTATAGATTAGAACAGGAATATGGAAACTTGACTTATGGGTGGGCATAAAAATCTAGCTATCTTCATCTTGACCTAAATCTCAGCCTTCCTCTGCCCTCTGTTAAGTGACATCTTTCTGATGTCATTTAACATTAAGCAAGTATCTGACACTTGCAGAAACTCTCCCATTTTATTTTGCATAGTGTGAAATCTTGTTGTTGAGTTTCCTAACACAGAAATTTCAATGCATTAATAAAACATTTATTGAATATCTCCATTTGCAAAACCTCATCTTTTTTTTTTTTGAAAATTGTAGACCATATTTGTCTTTCTTATTTCTGTCCAAAAAAGAGGAAAACTGTTTAAACAAAACTGGGAAGTCATGTTTCCCCACTGTGTGAAATGTCTCTCTCTCCATCTCCCGCAGTCCAGTCGCAGTGCGAATCATGAATGATCAGTTGATGTTGATAGAAAGAGCTTTCACTGATCCTCTGGGCTTGCCAGGAAGGAAGTTTTACAGGTGAGACAAAAAGTTTCTCAAACCTCTCTCTAAGGCACTGTATTTTTGCAGGTGAAACCTCACCAGGTGACCAGTCAGTTCAATTTCTGTATAGGTCTCATATAGGAATTACAGCTCAACACATTGCTTTAGGTACAATCCAGTGAGCAGTGGACTTTGCTTATAACCCCCAGGGAAAATTCCTTGGCTACACCAGCCTTGTGGTGCCAAATTCCTCCTTTGGGTCTGGCCCTCTGCTTTTATTAGCTGTGGTGAAACCACAACAACATCATACTCTGTGACTTTCACTCTACCCTCATTTCTCCTTTTTTTTTTTTTAGCACTGTCGTTTCTCCTCTCAATCCTCACTTTTTGCAGGTTCAAAAGAGCAAGTGGTAACAGCAGTAATACTACACACCTGCTAGTAAAAGGGAGATGAGGGTGAGAACAGATGAATAGTTAAGGTCAGTTGAAGAGGGAAGCAGAGAAAGCTTGAAGAGGGAGGGACCTTTCAGCACAGAATGGGTAAAGGCCCATGAGCTGTGCTGCGGAGTCCCGTATGTCCCCGGTATAGCTGCTTCTATAGGTGCTCTGAATAGCTCAAATCATTAACTACGTCCTTTCCAAAACTCAGTGCTTTTATTAGTAATACCTGACAAGAAGCCAGTTTCCAGTGTAAGGTGTGTGACTACCTCACTTTGCTCTCAGTATCCCCCTGTTCCTAATGACAGGATATATCTGACTCATGGATTGATGGCTTTCGTGTCAAGCCGGAAGTCCCTCAGGCAGGTAGAACTGAGAATTACACTTCCATCCTCCTAGGATAAACTGTCATTCACACTTCGGGAAGGATGAAATTGCTGCTTTCTACAGTTCTTGTTGGGTGTTAGAACTGTCTGGATTTTTATTTTTTTTTTAATTTTTTACTTTCTTACATTTATTAATGTCATCCATTTTAGTGTTTATTTTGGTTTGGGAGGACTCCTTCACATGCTGCAAATGTGCTTTGATATAAAATAAAATTCATACTTTTTGTGCAGGTTTGATCCAATATGGTCACTTCTGATCTCTGAAGATTCCTAGATTTTTTTACCCTCTTTTTACATTCCTTTCCCAGACTTGCTGACCATCATGCAGCTACTTAGTTATTTTTGAGGTTTCTGTTCCATTTCTTATGATACACCTATAGCTAGTTTTATTCCCTTTTTGAGACTGCCAAATTAGTTCGACAGGTTTGTTAAGTTCCCATTTTCAAAAAGTGTAACGTGGTTTTGTTCCTAATTAGACAAATGCATCATCTCTTTCCAAGAAGGCTACCTGACCTAAATCTCTGCCCTTTCACACAGGTGTTGTTTTTGGGGCTGGCTCCTGTCCTTTTAAAAATATGTCCAGGTAGATTTCCTGTGTATTTAGTAAGTTCTGCTCTTTCTTGGATTCACAGATGTTCTACATAGCACACATACAGTTCCCTACAATGAACAGATCCTCCCTCCCCCCACCACCAAATAAGTCTTATTAAGTATACTTATGCTTTTCTTCTTTCCCCACAGACATGTCATCTTCGCTCCAAGCAGTCACAATAAGTATGCAGGAGAGTCCTTCCCAGGGATCTATGATGCCATGTTTGATATTCAAAGCAAAGCTGATCAACATGAAGCCTGGGAAGAAGTGAAGAGGCAGATTTCCATTGCAGCCTTCACTGTACAGGCAGCAGCAGAAACACTGAAGGAAGTAGCATAGGATGATGGGTTTGAAAACTCACACATTAAAGTCTGATATGCAGAGTAGTCAGGCTACTGCAGTGACCAAGTCTCCTCTGAATACCTGCTGTACCTGAGTTTCCAACCTTCCAAATGCACGCAAGTGTGCTGGCAGGGTGAGCAGGAGCTTTGCATGTCAAAGAACTCCTGAGCTAGAAACTACTGCACCTCTGACACTGACACAACCACAGTTTTATGAAGAGCCCCAGGTGGAAGCAAATTTGGATGTGGGGAGAGTGGGGAGGCTGGGGAGCAGGAACAATTTGTTCCCAATTAGAGTTTTCTGAAAGATCTGCCAATTTTGAGAACCTGTCATTTTGGATGTACAATTATGAAACCAGTTATTTGCCAAGCTACCTTTGTCCATAGCAGCGTTCAACAGCACACATTTTGAGAGAAAAAATATAACACTTCTCAGCCTGTGCATTTTTCTTGTTCTGAAAATTACTTTTACAATATAAGACATCAAAGGCATTTCTGCTTTAGAATCTGTTCTGCAGGACTGATGAATGCTCCTTGCACTGTTTTGCTTTCTTTTCCTGAAAAAAAATAAAATAGTGGCCGTCCTGCTGATAAAATCTGAAGCATGTTCTCCGGGGCATAAATGCCCATCCGTCTGAAAGCCACTATGTATCTCTCTCCTTTATTTCCATTCTTGAAAGTAAAGATTTTGGGGGATAACCAAAAGCTGTCATCCCTGCTCTTTTTTGCACTTTCACTAGTCCCAAACCCATGGCAGCTTTTGTTCCTATTTTTTCCCAGGAGATCTTTTTCATGTAGATATATTTGTCCAGCTGAAGGAGCTGGAAGAAATTGTCACTATTGGCATGGGGTTTAACATTATTCTGTGTTCAAATAAGACTTGAAGAAAGATTTTACATTCAAAGATAAACTGAAATGCATGAGGACCGTAATGGTACAAAACTGTTTAATTTGTAAAAAAAAAAAAAGCTTCTTGCTTCATTTGCCCTTTAGATGTAATTCTCATCTACATGCTTTGCAACTAATAAAATTGCTAGAATTTTACTCAATCACATTGCAGTTTGTGGGAGCTGACACTAACCAATTTCTTCTCTAATGTAAAATATACTAGTTTTTCTCACGACCATAAATTGCACTGGGCTGGGGGAATAAAATCCTTTTTGTTTTATGGAGAATAGAACAGATGTGGTACTAAAAGGGACAGAATTAGAGAAACAGGACAGAGGAGTTGTTCTCATCTCAGATGCCTTGAATTCAAACAAGGGAACCAGAAATTACTATACTTCAGTCCTTTGGGAAGTTGTTTTGTGGGATATATGCCATCAAGAAGAGAGGCTTTCATTGGCATCACTTCTAATAAGCCTCTCTAAAAGACAAAGGATTGTGTACCGTGGATGGTGCTCTCATAATGTACTATTCAACTGCTTATCACAAATCAAGCCTTAGGCACATGAGGAGGAAATTACACTTCCACAGTCCATGCTTTACCTCTTCTGTTCGAAAACGGAGTGCTTAACTGACCTTGTCAGCAACTGGTGCTGGGGAGACCAGAACAAGGAGATGATTCTTCCCCTCTACTCTGCTCTGGTGAGGCCCCACCCGGATACTGCTTTCAGCTCTGGGGTCCCCAACATAACAGGGATGTGGGCCTGTTGGAGCAAGCCCAGGGGAGGCCAAAAAGGTGATCAGATGGCTGGAGCACCTTCCCTGTGAGGAAAGGCTGAGAGAGTTGGGGTTCCTCAGCCTGGGGAAGGGAAGGCTCTGGAGAGGCCTTCCATTATATGAAGAATATATATACAGTATATAAAGGGGCTACAAGAAAGCTAGAGAGGGACTGTTTAGAGAGGCATGTAGTGATAGGACAAGGAGGAATGGCTTCCAACTGGAACAGGGTAGGTTTAGAGTAGAAGAAATTCTTTACTGTGAGTGTAGTGAGTCACTGGAACAGCTTACCCAGAGAAGTTGTGGATGCCCCATCCTTGGAAATGTTCGAGGCCAAGTTGGATGGGGCTTTCAGCAACCCTGTCTAGGGTGTCCTTGCCCATGGCAGGGGGGTTGGAACTAGATGATATTTAAGGTCCCTTTCAACCCAAACTATTCTATGATTCTATGAACAGTGACTACATTTTTGTTGTTCTTATTTCTACCTAACTAGAGATACTCACAATTACGAAGTTCATCTCCACATCTGTAGCTGAAGTTATTGCCTAAGGACGTGGTACCTTGCAAATGGTGACTGGTACATAATTGCACTGGGTTTTTTCCCCCTTTTTCCAAATCACACACTCTTCGTGCTCCATCATAACTTTACCTTAACTGCAATGGGCAGTAACAGAATGTGCTCCCAAGAGAGGGTTAGAATATCTAGATAGTTTAAAAAAGCCTTTAGTGCCTCTTCCTTATGAGCAGCAGCCAACTTTGGATCTGTCAGTACTTGCTGCTTTAGGATCATCAGAGGATAAGGCAAACAAGGAATTTCCACACAAAAAGGAAACATCTGACGAAGTGTGCCTCCTCCTTCATTTATAGAAATACCTTTAACAGTATAAACCAGTTAACAAATGTTTCACCAGTAAACATACTCTTTCAGTGGCAGCTAGCCTTCCAAGTTCTGTACCATTACCTTGCTGCTGCAAAAGAATAGATAATCTCCTCTTGTTTCCCTGTAGAGTTTGAAGCTGTAAGAATAAATTACAGCTCACAACAGGCAAAATGCACAGCTGGCATCGATTGCTTTGTTCCTCTTGTCAACTTAACTGATAACTCTGTATGAATGTACAATTCATCCCAACCCACTACATCCTGAGAAGTATACAAAATAGCTTAAATCCATTTCCATTCCTGTCTATAAAGTTCTACTGAAGGACAGTGATACCCAAATCCTCATAAATAAGGAAACCAAAGCACTTATAAATGGCTTATACTAATTGATTTCCACAAAACCCCATATTCTCAGTATTAAAAGGGCCAGTTTCTCAGAACTGTGATTGCCTTTCCTTCTTTAGTGAACAGAATCTTGTTCTCCAGATGAACAAAAAAGCAACTGTTCATGTTCCTCAGCCCAAAGGCTGCTGTATTCGTGTAGCTTTGCCTGCCCATAATTTCAAAGTGTGGGAAGGGGATTTTTCAGATTCTCCTTACAAATGGTTAACACTGGATCACCTACTCGGTCCTTCCCTAATTCCATTTACACAGTTCCTTCACTCAGCCTTGCTGAGTGAAGCAATCAGTCAATCCTACATTTGGGAGAAACAGACCTTTCAGCCTGCAAACTGACTGAGGCTGTAAAACAATCTGGCAAAATAAAACTTGGATGAACCACATATCACTTGGATATTTGAGTTGTCAATCATCTCTTTAGAAAATCAGTTTCAAAAGGACAGTGCCAGGAAGCTCATTTCAGCTTGGAGACAAACTTTTTAGCAGGACCTGTTGTGATAGTAAAGGAGGTAATGTTTTTAAACTGGAGGAGAGTCAATTTAGTTGAGATGTAAATAAGAGTATTTTTACGATGCAGGTGGAGAAATACGGGAACATGTTGACCAGACTGATGGTAGATGCCCCTTCTCTAGCCAGATTCAGGGTGAGGTTCTCAGGAACCTGATCTAGCTGAAGATGTTCCTACTCATGGCAGTGGGGTTGGACTAGACGGCCTTTAAAGGTTCCTTCCAACCCAAACCTTTCCTTGATCCAATGATTTAGATTCTGTAACACTTGGTGCTGGAATCTCCAGGTGGCACTGTGTCAAAAGGGGCTGGAGATCTCTCTGCAGCTGGTAGGAGTAGGATATACTCAGCATGACCTGTTTTTTTTTTCTTCTAAATTCCTGTATTTTCATTCATGGGATTTTAGTGTACAGTTAAGAGTGCTATTAAAAAAGCTGAATGATGGCGAATGTCATGGACTTCCCTATGGCAGAGCAGAGAAGACAACACTAATTAAATGAAATACATAATTCTTGTTTTTGCTACACTATTCTGAGCTAAAGTGCTACGTTCCTCACTGAGCAACACCTGCTACACAGAAAGTGTCCCTAGAGAAATCAGTAGGAGCTAATTTAGCAAGTAGTCTTTTTTAAGGTAAAAGATAGATCCCATTACACCACTGAGACTAAAAGTAACTTCTACCATTTAGAATCTGTGAAGTCAAGGAACCTCCTGTCATTGTCAACACAGTGATTCTTCTGCTGGATCCTACACCTTTAAACATCTTCTTCAGCTTGGGAAGCTCAAAGAATCAAGGATGAGGAGGAGGAGTGCTTTGTTAGGCACTTCCTGCAGGAGGGGCTGAACCTGGTTCAAATAAACTGCAAACACATTACAACCTTCTATTAAGGGAAAGAACAGGAGAGACAATAATAGAAAAGCATTTCACAGGAGGGTATCAGATAAGAATAGACTTGCTATGTTTACATGGCACCTTCCCCAGATGTGCTTTGCTAGCTTGCTGAGAGTGCAGCTGACATACTCCTGATACTGCCATCCACATTACTTCTAAACTTGCCTGTATTTTTAGAAGGAAACCAAAGTCACAGTTGCTGGACACAGCGACTGTTGTGACAACACACTCTTATGTAACCCATAAGAAGCAGGACTTCAGGCTGAGGAAACACTGCCAGCTGGGAACACTGAGCACTGGAGGATTTAGCTCTCTCTCAGATCACTCATCCCTTCAGATATTCCTGAAACCAACACCCTCGCCCCCCCACCTACTAAAGCACTGTTTTTGTTTCCTCAGCTCTCTGTCTCCCAAGCCATGTTTCCATACTCTTCCCACCTGAGCCTGCATGCCCAGGTGCCTGCACTAAAGCCACGTTCAGCCTGCAACACACACCAAATTATCCTGTATTCATTGAGCTGTCAGCAGAGATCAGTATTTAGGGACTATTTGGAGGCAAATCCCAAGTTTTTGAAAGAACAATCATTAAGGACCTCTACTTATCCATAGTCACATATACACTTAGTGTCTAGTCCTGGCAAATCTGAGAAATGGATGAAATGGATCTAGGTTTTCTTTCTACATTTTCAAACGACCCCTGCTCACCAAATTCAGCCTGACTGGACTTTGGTTTTTCAAATATTCTTGTCATCTTCAGTCTGCTAAACTGTAACTTGCCTGACGACTAGGTATTCATATGGGATTCAAAGTGTAAATGCAAGACTCGGGACCTGCCTTTCAGGCAGCATTATACTCAGTTCTGTACTAAAACACAACTACCAAAATATGGAGAAGCTCTGGCAAAATCTATCAGCTCTCTCATGGCTACTGCTCATTTTGCAGACAACTATACTTAACATTTCAGTGAAGAACACCTGCAATATATGGAGGAAAAAGGAGGACATACAACACTGCAGGTTGCAATATACCCCTTGAAAGTTATGCTTACTGAAGTACCCCATGGATCAGTTTAAGGTAAAATATATCTGCATTATATAATAGAACTCTCAAATGCAAAAGCTCATTAAAATTACACATGCTTTAGCTTACAAATTATGCACTCAGCACTTTGGTACTGCCACTCAGCCATGGTGAAGTTTTTGGCTGCTTTTCATCGCACAAGTCCCAGCCACACCACAGTCTTCAGGCAATGTGCTTCTATATACCAGTTCAATATTAAATGCAAGAACTTTAATTGTCTGTTATAAAGTGAAATGTTGTTGAGGAGAAATAACAGCAAAAGAAAAAATGCTGATCAATGCCACTCTGCTCACACAGCAAGGAGGTGAACCCTTACAAATATATGAGAAAACTGCGAAACACTGGAATTCTACAGTTGGAGTTATTGCTTTGTATTAATCTTGACATCTTTTCTATGAATTATTTAATTTTTCTATGAACATGTGAAAGCACTTCTCCTATAAGCTTATTTTCAACAACATTTCAATAACTGTCATTTTACCAGATTTCTCTTCTTCAGAGCTGTTACCTGCTCTTGGAAAGCACAAGCATCCCATTTAATTTATAAAACCCATTGAAGTAAAACTTGTAACAGAAGCGCTGACAAGCTCCAATTCACGGAGCTACTCTTAAAGAATGATTCTTTGTTGTAGGTTTTGTTCATGAGTAGACACTCCAAATGTTAACTGCTTTCACTATTGGCAGAACATTTAAAATTTGGTTTAATGTTTATGTATACAACAATATAACTTGGTTACAAGGCATTCCCTTGGAAAAAAATGAAATAAATCCCTTGGGCTATATAAGCACACAGTAACAATTCTGCTCCTTAAACACAAGCCTTATTTCCAGTTAAGGAAGAACAAATTAGGTTAAGCACATTAAGCCAGAAGCACATTAGGTTAGTTTTCTCCCAAGCACGACATTCAGCAGTAATTTTGTAATATCAATATTTATCCTAGGTTTAAAACACATTTCAGAGAACAAGGTTTCTGTAATAAAAATATTTCATAGATGGCTGTAAGGTAACAGCTCTGACTCCAGAAACCTTTGAATGCAATGCAGCTTTCATTAAAATTTAACAAGGAACTAGTTTTTGAAATACTAGTTTCCAATAGGTAACCAAACTATTTTATTCAAGATGATGCTTCCTTCTTATGCACAAGCACACTATCTGCAAAAACACCTGATCCCTTCTTGGATAGCCAGAATCAGTCACCACACAGGTCAATCAGTTAAGCTGACAGACTGATCCATTTCATGAACGTAAGGATTACAGGTACGCGTTCCTACAGCCCCGTTGTCCTTAGGCTCACAGCACTAACTACAAACACACAGTTGACAGTGATCAAGTACAGTAGTTCTGTCAGGAAATCAAAATGTTGAGAAGTTAACAGAAACACAGTAAGCTTTATGAACATGGGTTACAATCTATGCTGCCTACAGAGAAGGACCACAGAAGGACCACACACTGCCCACCCCTCTCACTGCTACCTCCCCAACACCTACGCTTCATTTTGCACACAATCTCAGAGAAACTGAATTTGCTTGACTAACACTCATTTGTCATCCTAACCATGGATTAGCTTATAATGTCTGTCACAGCACGTTGGTTCTCTTTAAAATATCTACCCAAACTTTGGGAAAACCTGAGTATTTATTACCACAGAAAACTTCAGGCCTCAAGAAGTGAACCCTTCTCTACACTGTGGGAATGCCAGAGTTTTTGACATGTATCTTTTTCTTTTTCCAAGAAAGCAAGGGTGGGGGGAAAGAAGCATAAAAGAGAGAATATCTTCAGCAACTTGCAAAACAGCCTGAACATTGTATTTGGAATTATTCCACTTCCACTAAGCTTGTGACAGCTCAGAATTCTTGGACTGAACTATTTCTGTGAACGAGACAGGCCCCCACCTGAGTAGCCACACTTACTCAAATTTCTGCAAAACTCATGTATCCTGACTGGGCTGTTGCATTAGAAAGCAATAGGCAAAGAAAGAAAGTACAGACTGGGGAAAAACCCTTGGACAGGCAGTTTCCCTCCTATATAGACTCACACCTGGAAAATGCCCACTTGCATTTTATTTCAAGAACCATGTGGCAAATTCAAAGGTAAGTTCTCTCCCGTAATAAAAGAAGTTAGAAAAACACCCCAAATGCAACCAGCATGTAATAAGAATTTTATTGAATACATTTAGAAAAAAAATAGACCATGAAGACATGAGATTAATTTCTGCATATAATTTCTATTAATGTGCAGAATCAGCCATGCGAAAAGTCATCTCCTCTCTTCAACTGTAATTCAAGATTCTTATAATGGTAAAATTATTACCACATTAAGAGTGTTCCAGACACATAACTCATTACTTTATAATGGATCTCCTTCCTGAACAGAGATAAAAAAATTTAGTAGCAAATTGGGAAAGACCAATGAGTAAGAGGTACAGTGTTTAATCAGTACTCATGCCATGTTTAAAGAATGCAAGCCAAAAATGCATCATTATGCAGAATACATTTTTTTTTTTTCAAGGCAAAATTCCTAGTAAAACTAATTCCTAAACTACTGAAATGGTGACTTGATAATGTACATGATACAAAATACCATCTGATGGAAGATTTTTTTTGTCAAGTTATATCAGTGCCACATATGACCTAAGAGTCAGAGTAGCTGAACAGTCCAGTGCTTAACAGTATATTAACATTAAACATAAATTCCAATTCCTGCAGGAAATATTGTTACAGAAACAAGATCACAGAATCATAGAATTGTTAAGGTTGGAAAAACCTCTAAGATCAGCAACTGTCAAGGTAGCACCATCACCATGTTCACCACTAAAATCATATCCTTAAATGCCATATCTACATGTTTTTTGAACAGCTCCAGAGATTGGTGACTACACTGCTTCCCTGGGCAACCTGCTCCAGTGCTTGACAACCCTTTCCCTGAAAAGTATTTCTCCTAATATCTAACTTAAACCTCCCCTGATGTAACTTAAGGCCATTTCCTCTCATCCTATCAGTTTTTACCTGGGATGTAATGTTAAGTAGGAAATATGCAATTTTAGGTAAATGGGCTTAAACATGAGGGAAATGATTAAGATTCCTGTCACGAGCTTGTACACCCATGCAATTTTCCATATTAAAAAGCGATTGTGAAGGTGAAGTTTTATATGCACCTGGACAGTCAGTTCTGACACATGTAACATGCTGTGTACATCTGTAACATGTAAACCCATACTGAAACACATTACAGGTTTTAAAGACTTGTTAATTATAAAAATATAGCTAGATGGTATCAAGTTAATCAACTTGATAAATACAACACAACTGGAAATGTAAAAAAGGATAAATTTAATACCAACTATTCCTGTTCATACTTGTTTGCCACTTAGTTTCACTATTATTAGGTGAAAACCTGCAATCAAAAATCACTTTTCTTACTTGGCAAATCTTGCTTTTGAGAAAGTATCATGACTGGTTTAGTACACTACAGTTGGCCTCACCCTCTCTCTGCATTTTTTAATAAAATTTACAGCCAAGGCAATATTCCATGTAAGTGTCAGCTACCACTATTCATATCAAGATGTCACTGCACGAAATACCAAGATCAGCCATTGGTGTGTTCAAGCCTGTTGTGAGCAACTGCTCAAAACACCCAAATTCAGTGATGCAGCTCTTGCAGCTTGATGATGGATGCAGACATATGGTTCTAAAAAACTGCTAAGAGTTACCGCAGTTAAACAGACTTACGGCAGTCTAGACCATCTGAAAGTTTATCTTCTTATTCTGAAAAGCATCACAAGCCACAGAAAGCTAAGTAATTATTGTAAAACCTAGACTTTCTTGCCTGATCAAAGCTGCTGGGTTTTTTACGGGTTGTTTGTTTTCTTACTTTTTTAAAGAGATAAATTTTAAAACTGGTTTTACTGCCACTGATGGGAAAAATCATTATAGAACTTTTGAAGTATCTTGAGTTTTGCACTGAACATACGAACAACAGGAGAAGACTGGAAGAAACGAATAAAAACAAAACTAAGGAACCATGTTTACAGAAGCTTTCTACTACTTATGGCCAAGGTGACTCAGCTACCAGCAGAATGTAGTCTGAAAAAGTGTTACAGTTATTGGGTCCCAAAGCCTGCAGTATTAACAGCTGATAGTCTATTCATCCACATTTCTCTCCATTTAGGGTTTAGTATACTAAGGCAGAATATGACTTATTTAAAAACAGAAATTCTGTTTTCCCAAGGAATTCCATTTCCCTTGTAGTTTTTTGAAAACATGTAAACCTACCGCATGAGAGGATGAAAATAAAGTGAAAATATGTCTTCCACCTTTTTTTCAACATATTTAGGGTATTTATATACCCATATGGATAGACATATTTGAACTTGCTTCTTAAATAAGAACCTTACCCTGGCATTTAAACACTACTTATTTTGTTTTCCAAGTTCAGAGTTCTGCACACACAAACACATATGGCATGGTAGTAGCTGCAGCTAACAAGAATTTTTCATCCACTCAAGTGGTGGTTCTCAGTATCATACTAAATAAGTGGTCCACTTGTTGGTTCAGAACACCTCAGGGAATATATGTTTAATCTTCAGAGGATCACTTGGCAGGCACACATTTTTGTAAGCTTGTACCCTATCACTTCATGGTACCTACATTTTCAAATTTATTTAAAGAAAACAAAACAAAAAAAAGCAAAAAAAAAAAAAAAAGCATTATCAGAGGTTAATAGAATCTGTTCAGCAGAACTTAGAGCTGGAATTTTTAATAGGGGCCCAAGGGAGTATGCAACCATGCTCCTTGGAAGCAAATGAGGAATAAGTACCTTGAAATAAAGGTAAAGAAGAACCAAAACAAATTTCATATATACATCACTGGTGTTACTTTCTTGGTGTTTGGGGATGGTTTCTTTGGTAAAGTATTTCCTACTACTTTAATCATGAAGTAGGACTTCAAGTACTGTTAGAGACAGAACTCTGAACTCAAGTCAAATTATACCCATTGGAAAACAATAAGATTCTTAGAAATCCATATTTCACTTCAGAATACCTTTACTATCTCCTGTGTTTCTCTTGGCATTATGTCAAGTCTGCCAAGGCTGGTAGATGAACATCCATGCATTTTAACAGTCCACAGGACTGCTTGTTTACATATATAAGATTTGGCACAATAAATAATGATCTGCATTTGGTATGACATATATAGGAAAACATTATTTTTATTTCAGCTACAAGCCAAAATTAAGAAAATATTCCAAGCAGAAGAGAAAGCAACATTACTGCATGTGTTGCTGTTTGGATATAAATCTCATTTTTACAACTATCCTGTTTTCAGCCACGTATCTTTAGTGATGAAGAACCGAAAACAAAAATAAAGTCTTAAATTCTAATTACAGTCTGTTCAAGGAAGTAATATTTTTAAAAAATATTTTAATTGAAAAGGTACAATTAAAATTTGAGACAGACATTTTAAAGCTTGTTGTTTCTCCTAAGATATCCTGTAGATAAATGAAACTCTTAGATTGCCATACTCAAAGTCAAAATCTATCTATATGGAAATAATTTTCCCAAGACACCTACAGTGTGTCCTGGCTTTTTGTACTACTTTGAAGAAAGTCTTGAGATTTTGAGCATTGTAGAATAGGACAGAATACACATTCTGAAAACCGTCAAATATATACAGCACTTTGGTAATTTTACAATAGTTTGCTGTTTGTGTACTCTTCACAGCTGAAATGCTAACTTATCCAGACATTTCACTGTTCATTCGCTTTTACATTTAACCCTTCAAATAACAAAAGAGTAAAAAAAACAACGAAAAAATCCCTTCTCACCAACTTTTTTTTATATTTTAACCTGATCTCCTGCTTTTATACATGAAAGACAGCAAGAGTTAGCAAGTACTGAATCCTTAGCAATACCATTTATTCCATCCCTCCATAGCCAACAGGTATTGAAACAAATGTTCGTTTCAGAAGCCAAAAGCGCAAGTCCGTAAGTGTTATTTTGTATTATGTTTATGTAACCTTTTATTCTAGATGTAGAACTGCATGCTAACCAAATCAAACTCAAATTTTTGTACCTGCGTTACCGTATGCTTCAGAATGAACAGTGTTGAATTTCACATGGGCTACCGAGTACATCAAGTCTAAACCAATCAAGTTGAAAAACTAACACACACTGTGAACTGAGAACATCTACGGGATAGTCAGTGCATGGTAGGTAAGGTTGCAAGCACAGGGCAATAGCTCTTTTACTCTAAATTCCCATGGATACACTTCATCTAGCATAAATATACTCATGGGAGCAAGAGCAGAAATAGCTATTACGTTTCAAGTCTACACCCCCATTTACTGTGCGTCAAATTTCTTGGTAGAAGGGAACATATGATCTAGCATTTAAAAAAAAAAATCTATATAAAAGTTAAATATTTGATTACAGTAGCAAGTCACCACTTCATCATGGGAAAAAACTTCTCTCTTGGAATCATTATTGATCCGAACTCTCTTGTTTTGGTCGTGTGTCAGATACTGGTAATTCAAGACTTGCCCATAACAGGGGTTCTGCTTTTCTCATAGTGAGCTCAATCTTTGTAGCTGTCATGTTCACATAACTCCTCTTTACATCAATTACCTAGAACAGAAAACATATTTCACTCTTCAATTTTAGAAACAGACTGCGAGATATCTGGGAATTAAGTTAGGGAGTACCTCATCACTACATTTCAGTAGACACTTGGGTAGATGGAGATCCCTCTGGTATCTTGAAAAGTCAGCTCTTCCCCATTCCCAAACTATGGCATGTTTATGGCATAATCATATGCCCTTGCATATCTAACACTGACTAACACATATGTAAGCACACAACTATACAGTGTCAAGGGTTTTCTAGATGGTATTGCTGTCAGAAAGGACCTCAGAAAGTCACCTTCTGTGCAGAGTCAATTATGATGCCGCACCTCGGGCATTACGTTCAGATTTAAATGTAATTATTGAATGACATGCAACTGAATTTCTTTCAATAAACAGAGCAATAAGGAAAGCCAAACCATTTTGAAAGAGAAGAAGCTAAAGGCTTGTCTTTTGTTCTTTCTGTTTTGTTTTTGTGTGTGTGTGTGCTTTTTCCTTTGTTTAATAGTTAACTTATACTTACTCCCCATAACTTCACACTGCGATGAAATTCCTTTTCTCCTTCAAATACAATATGCATATTTACCTTAACAGGAAAAACAACAGAAAATTAGAAAATTTTATCAGGTTAATAAAACATTTGACACCTCAAGCATGTTGAAGCCAAAATATGCCATGTTAGAACTTGGATCCCACAATGATCAAAGTGATCAAACTGTCCCTCAGAAACCGAAGTGATTATTTATTTTAACAGATTCTGATACATTAACATAGTCAATAGTGGCCACTGGTAGATCTATCATTTACTCCCAAGTGCATGACTAAGAAATCAGAGAAGCATTTTAACACTTGTTTAATATTAGCAGCTGTGAAACTGCACTGCCAAGCTGCATCATTTACTCCCAAGTGCATGACTAAGAAATCAGAGAAGCATTTTAACACTTGTTTAATATTAGTAGCTGTGAAACAGGATACAATGAAGAATGATATTAAATTACATTAAGTCAAATACAATTAAACTACTAATCTATTATTATTTACACATACAGTGATGCAAATCCATCACGCTTGGGTTTTAATTGCAGAAGTAAAATTAAAGGTGGGGGTTTTCTTTGGTATACTGTATTGCAGCTTTCAAAAAACTGACACATTAAAATGCAGATGTCCAAACTGAAGGGAAAAAAAAAAAAGCAAGCTATACATACTTGAACAAAAATGCCAAGAAAAAGCCATTACTCAAAAAAGATTCTTGCGCTACCTCTGCCTTGTAAATAAAGTCTGAGCAGATTTTCCTATCTTAAAGTTGCTGATCTTAAGGTAGATTCTCACCATTGTGCTATTTGCTTCTACATAGCTCAGATCGGGAACAGAGTTTTTAGCATACACAGAAATAGTCACTTCTCCTCCAGTCTGGTGCCAGTCGTGTCTGCATGGAACTACCTTCTTACCCTATATAAGGAAAAAGGTACAGAAAAAAAGACTTACCATTATATTGAGAAATATTTTTTAAAATATTAAAGTACATTTTTAGTAGACAATAAATATATCTTTTTAACCCTTGAGTGGAACCCTTTTCACCTTGTAATTCTTCAGTTTGTTACTAACATTGCAATGAAATAACTACAAACTAAACAGATACTCTCTCTGTATTTGTTACACCAGTAACCAAACCAAGACACTCGATTAGATGAAGACCAGAAAAATCTTCAGATGTGTAAACAGAATCCAAATTAGATAGAAAGAGATGCTTCCATCCATGCTCCTCACCCACAGAAGCTCACAGACCTTATCTGTCCTGCCATTCCTACCTAAACAATGAATGGAACTGATAGTACAGTTATGTTACTCACAACACATACTGCTGCTCTCTTCATGCTCTCTGGGAGAAGAAAGACATCTTAACAATCTTAAAAATAATACATATGGACTGTATTCTATATTGAAAACCAAAGACTTAATTACTTAACAAAATGGAAAAGACTGCTATTTTTTTCTGAGGTTGCCAAAAACTTTTACCATGGAATAGTAATACTACGCATCACTAAAAAGAAAGGTTGTAGCTATTACAAATATATCTGTCCCACAGATTACTTTCTACTCCATTTCTCAGTTCTCCTGCTGTCCATAAGATCCTCTACAGTCCTTCAGAAGTAGTAATTTGTAAGACCTCAACTACAATAATAATCAAGCTACAAACTACATTTCAGTACTCAAAATTCAGAACAGTCAGCTACAGACAGCAATCTCAGTGCTACTTACCTCATCCTTTTTAGTCCATACATGTGCTCCTCTTGCACAGCCTTCTTGAGCTAAAAACGTATTGAAGTCAGAAGTTTTTCTTTTACAACAGCTCCAATACTTCATCCTTGAGAGTTTGCAAAGCAATTAACAAACAATATTTAGGGCATTATTTACCGTGAATACTTAAGACCTTTCCTTTATGCAATATTACTGTTAATTTAGTATACCCTCTTCAGGCACTGCCATTTTTGACTGAACAGGGAATACAAAATAAATCAAGGCAACATCTACAAAGAAAGCATGAAGATGTAACACACTAGTTAAAAAAACTGAAGTTAACTGAATACTAACCATTCATGGAATATAGGTACACCAGAATGGTATATACATACTTCTTCTATGCTGTGTGGTCCTTCGTATGTCTAGCAAAACAAGTAAGTTAAAGCGTGTTACTGTTACAGGATTTGGACCAAAGAAAAGAAAAAAAACAACAACATACAACAGAAACACTGAAAAAAGCACTACAAAGCTTTTGGGTAAATAATCTAGATCTAGTGGCTTGTCCTAGATTTTCAAAGTAGCCATCTGACTTTCATTCACAGAAGGTTCCCTGACACTGCTAGGAAGCCATACTTCGTATTAGTGCAATAGCACTGACATCAATGGTGACACCATCTATGCTCATAAAGGTCACTTTAGAACTTCAGAGATATCCATCTTAAAAATCCTCTGAATATCCAGAGCAAACAAGAACTTAACTTGTAAATAAATTAAATTTATCATTCATAGAACACATGGATTCTCAAAATGAAGTAAAATAAACAACATACAACTTAGCCACTGAGTATTCTTCCTAACCCAAAGACCACTATAAGTTCTCCTCCCACCAGATCTTCAGTAGACAATGCAAAATCTGTCAGGTGCTCAATGAAATACCTATTTAAATTCTACTGTTCCGTTCTGTACAACACAATGGTGTCAAGTGTAAAAAACTTTCAGTGTTAAAACACTGACTGCTTGATTCTTCTGGCAGGAAGCATTAACTGATAAGACCTGTAGATATTTCTGACCTATACAAAGGTTATCAAGAACTAGTCAAGCATTATCAGTAAGCCACCTCTCACTAACAGCATATTTAACATTTTAAGTTGAAACACATCAGTACCATGGATTTGGCAAGCTTACTAATTACAAGTTTGTGACAGGCTTAGAAAAAGTAATCTTCGACTTACTGCAAACACACATTTATCCATACTGAAGCGTGTTCGCAAATGTGCAGTTTTTAAACCCAATGGACCTTGTGCTTTTCCAAATCAACTTGTAGAACACAAAAAAATAAAACTGCTCATTTAATAGTTTAGCATCTTGGTTTAAGTGTAGAACTGAACCACTTACTTTCGAACAGCCTGCATTTTTACATGTTGTCCCAATCTTGATTTCATCACTATCTTCCTCTGTAAACAGATTACAGAAAATAGCAACTGAATTGTATAATCTATTAACCACTTTGCTCTTATTAAGAATTAAAATGAGCCAAAGAGCAGATTAAAAAAAACCTCCCTCTCAAGCTATTTTCTGCCTGGCACTGAAGTCTGCCAGAGAGGTGCAAAGAAACAGAAGTTATGCAAGCATTCCGAAAGCAGTATTACCTATGCATGTAATTCTAGGTTCTATACCTTTACACACTTTAAGTGGGGCAAAAAAAATTCATGAAGAGGATTATTATAATCACAGGGGAAGAAAATAATCATTCATCTTGTGCGGTTTCATAAAATGAAGAACATAAAAGCCTTCAACTACTGTCTATAAATACACACAAGGAAATAATTGGGATACCATGGAGAAAGAAGAGCTATATTAGTTTGGCACAAGAACAAAAGAACATAAAATAACCATTAATGTAGGTTGAAATTAGAAGAAAAGCTTTCTTAAGGAGCAGTGTAGTTCTGGAACCAAATTCCAAACCAACTGTGGGAAGGAAAAGGAGGAAAAAGAGATAAGGGAGAACCAACTAGTCTTCAGATGAATTTCAGCAGTTTATGAAAGGCTTTATATGACACTATACTATACTGTTTGCAACAGTAGAAGTCAAGTTCATTTTCTGGGTTATGTGGCAGTCATATATGCCGAAATGGATGTTCCCAGTATGTCTATTCTAACCAGGAAATCTCAGAAAATATACAGTTCAAATAACATTATGGACAACATACTGCTCCTGATACCTAACTCTCACGTTATTCACATTTAAATTTTGATCATCATTTCCTGGACTAGAAGCGATTTTCCACATTATTAAGAACAAGAATATAATTACATCAAACTATCACTTCAGAAACAACATAAAACAGCATTTCCTTTATTTGTGTGCCAATTAGTGTCATATACCTCGTTAACCTCCCTGCATCCTTACCTTTTTTCCCTTCGTTTTCTGATGACAGTTTCAGTTTATCAAGAGCTTGCTTCAAGGAAGCCGACACTTTCAACTGCAAATTTGTCATTGGTTCATCTGGGCTAAAAAAAAAAGTCCATGTATTTATGTCAGCTTCATGAAAAAGAATTTACAAAAGACAAAGTAGTAACTTTTAATCTTGCTACAAGGCTCTTCCTTTCAAACCTCCCTTACAACAACAAACAAACATAATTTGTAAATAGTAATCCTTACTGTTTATGGAAAAGCAGACTAGAAATCTAGAAGGCAGTCTTGGCTTTCATCAGGAAATCCTATATACTCTACAATAATAAAAATGGATCAGAGATATTAAGGAACCTAAATACAAGCACTCTAAAATTATTTTTATGACTGTTTAAAACACTAAACACAAGTGACATTTTAAGCTATGAGGCTATAGACTTCAATTTTTGATTCCTGTGGAGATAACCACTGAGAGATCCCATACTTCCTTGTCACAACCAGAATTCTTTTATCTCATTTTGAAGCCTGTGATAACACCATCACTGCTACCACACAAACTCTTTTAAAGTTAATTTGGGGATTTTTAGACTACATGAAATGTGCAACACTGAATAACCAAGCAAGCTTTAACTTGCCCAACTAACCACAAATTTGGAAAACTTAGTTTCATATACTGTACCTCGGCCTTTTAATTGTTTCCAATGGTTTTGGTGCCTGAATTATGTGTTCTTGAAATCTGGGTTTCAGTTCAGATAGCTCCTTCCGTTCAGAGGTAGTTTTGACTTCTGGTTTAACAGGTTCAGGAGGTTTCTCGCTGTTATGGGGACCCTTCGTACAGCCCTATTGTGGAAAGTATATGTTTATACAGATGCAGTGCAGTTTGTATGCACAATTAAAAATTAATGAAAATTGCAACAAGTTTTATTGACTTATTTCTTCAGCTCCATCTTCTCCTTTAGCCCACTCTAAACATTGGGATTTCCTCGGCAAAGTGGAAACTATCCTCATTTGGACATAGGATAAAAGAAAAATGCATACTTTCTGTAATCAAGCAAAAGCAGCAAACAATACTGACCCTCCTTCATCAATGGCAAGTAGTTCTATCGAAACCTATTCAGGTAATTATAACCATTAAAGCTTAAAAATGAGACAACTTCAGCATTACATGAAGAAAAATGGTGCAGGTAAGAGTTAAGACAGTTTTAACAAAAGTAGGCAAATTTAAACCATGTAAGCACATGTACCATTTAACATTAATCACTGTAATTTGACATGTAAAAATTGTAAATAATCATGAATACATACCACAATGCTTAAGAAGTCAGAAAAGTCTGTTGTTCTTCTCTTACAACATGACCAACCCTATAAACATTTTGGAACAAAAACAAAACAAGTATGACTACAATACTTGACAACAGCTTATAAAAAGAAAAATATTAATTATATTACTTTACAAGATAGGCACATAGCAACTAGAAATTATTTTCTTCCCTTCAAATGGACAATATTGTTTGTATTTTTAAAAGACAGAAAAGTCTGTTACAGCTGGAACTTCCTAGTTCACTTTTGCTGCCTTACTCAAGTTCAGTAAACATGAGGTAACATTTCCATGACAAGTTGGGTGACAGCTCTGTACAACCGAAAACAGAAATGTTACTTGTCTCATAAAGTAACATGTAAGCAAACAAATACTATACCTGAGACTAGGCTCACTTGTGGCTCACAAGTACAGGCCCTCTTCCTAAAATGACAGGGATGTTTTTCTGTTCTTGAGCCCTAGTCAAATCTTTCAATTGCTTATTTCCCACCAACAAGGCTGCATATGTGCATTGCACTGCCAACTACATCAATCAAGAGCACTTTTTATTATGGAAACCAGAAATCCAATTTTAGAGAAAATTGTCTTGCCACTGTGAATAATGTATCTTAGAACTCAAAGAACCTTGTTAAAGGCAGCAGTTTGACTAATGCACCACCACTTTGAAAGCTTAAGCAGTACGGCATGATGGGTTTTAGGTAGGTGGTTCTAGAATATCCTCAAGATATTAGCCATTTCCACAGTCAAGGAGACAAAAGACCTTGTCCTCTTAGATTATCTAGAATTCATAGCAGGAGGAAAAGTGCTCACATGAAATTATGATAAATTTTTAACTAGAATAAGAGATAAGGAGAAGGGAGAAGTGTTTTATAAACAGGGCGTATGTAAGAGAAAGAGGCAACTTTTGAGCTAACTATATTATTTCTGTATGTATAATTATGTAGAACATTTATGTACTCTGCTATGAGTACAACTATATTTTTAAACAAAAGAAATTGCCATAGTCTAAGTAATTGGATCTCAAAGCATTTGTCCCAATGTGCCAGTGACATACAATGGCCAATTCCACAGTCATGCACTGCAATATAAGCAACAGCTTGCAGAAAACACGCTGCCCAGCATATATGCAAAAAGCTTTCACAAGGCCAAAAGACATCACACTGTGGATTGAGATGCAGTGCCAGTAGAAGCAGTTCCTAAATATCAAGAAAAATAACCCTTGCTCCAAAGTTAAACAGCAGTTCAGTGTTCTAAGAAAGGTCACTTAGGTTGCCTCTGTATTAATACAGTATAAAGTGCCAGGCTCCATTTCTGAACACCAGATTTCTGACTATACAATTAAATTGTTACAACGATTTCCATTACTGTTTTGGAAGTTGTGTCTTAAATACTTCCCTGTATTGGATCCCTTCACTTTGGATGCAATCAGCAGATCCTGAAGTAGGAAAACAGTTTAGAATAAAACCAAATATAGGCCTAAGCACTGGTGACCAGTCACAGGTACATTTGCCATTGAAGAGGTAGCCCAAGAATCCTGGACAGCTCCATCAGAGGCATGGGTAACCAGTCTCAACCGACATTCTCATTTGACTGATTAAATGAACACGAGTTTTTTTACAGTAGACAAATATCATACACATATTAGTGCTTTAGCCACATTAGACCACAAGCAGCTGGTCTAAATTCCAAGCAGGTTAATTAACTGAGAATATGACACCTCTCAATGGCTCCACAGACCTATTCAGAGGACCTAATTAAACTGTTGAGAGACCTAAACTTAATCAACAGGAAACATGTCATACACACTTGCATGACACCTAGACCACATCAGTAGAGTTTTCAATTTCTTCTTTAGGTTTAAGTCTGCTTGCCCAATTTCATGGGGTTGCTCAAACATGATAGGCTGAACATCAGTTTCTCAACACGCAAAGATCTGGAGTGAAAAAGAAAAAGCAGCACACTGTTTTATACATATAGAAATAAAGATAACACTTATAAGGAGAGTTACATACTTACTTTGAGAGCATCATGAAAGACTGGCACACCTGGATGGTATGTGCATGAATCTAGAAGAAAAAGACTATTATTAATATTCATGCATACTAAGAATCTCTATTCATGTGATCACAAATCCAGAAAAAATTTCACACTTGTAATTCGTGTATGCTGTGAGCTGCCTCACTTCCCCAAGTGCACATAACTACTAAGAAAAATATAGACTCCAGAGAACAAGTTTTCAGAGTGCATAAAGTAAACCTAAATAATCAGGACTTTGTTTCTTCTGTATTACACATCACTAACTAGAAAGCAGGCATCTAAGACAAACTTTTACTTCCCTAAGGAGCAAGGAAACCTTCTATAGACCAGCCCTGGCCTTCACCAATAATCAGTCTTTACCGGTAATTCAGCAGAAGTAAAAAGGTGACCTCATGGCCACTGGACAGACAGAAAATACTGGTTTACAGCATCAAATACATCTACTTGCACCTGATCAGAGCTTTCTATCTAGACAACCTCTGTCAAAAAAATTCCCTTTTATCACAAATCTCAAGCTCATGATTTTATCCATGATTAGCTTGTTCTTTTTTCCATGTTTGTAGTATCCTAGGTCACCTAAGGACTTAAACCCAAAGGCTAGCCTTCCATGTACACAATTTTGACACATCAATACTATTAATTATTAATGGATTCTGTACAAACACTACACTGAAACACAATCTTCATTAATGAAAGTGTTGATCTTCATAGATGTTTATCAACATTACACAGCTGTTTCTTTTTATTTACGTATTCCTTTCAGGTGTAATATAATTGCTCTGATTATATAACTTCTTTTTGACATTTACTGCATGCACAGTATTTTATTGACCTGACTATAAACGCAATGTGAAACACTAGCTATCTTCTAGCCCTTAAACCAAAATTTTTCGTATTTGTTAGAAACTGCTAAAATTAAAAGTGAAACAAACAATTTTATGATAAGCCTCCATAAAGCACCAGAGTGAAAAATATCACAATTGCACATAGTAGGAAGTAAAAGCGAAAAGCAATAAATAACTTTATTAATTATCAGCCTGTAGATATTAAAAAGGCAAAAAACCCTAAACACCGAAACGTCATTGTTTTCATCTTTTTTATAAATACGTAGATTTTAAACAAATCTTATTTAGTATAACTGTCTTTGATTTTATATTCAGTGCCTAAGTCTAAGACAGTAATACTGTGACAGATACCAGTTCCCACCTTAACTCAAAAGGCACATATTTTGGACCAAAATATGGTCAAACTTACAAACCTATCCATGAACTTTTATCAATTCCTTCAGCTTCAGGGTGAAAAGCTAATGCTGGTAAACCTCACAGGAAAATTAAAAAAAATGTGGTTATTTTGTATAAAGAGTGTTATTTTTTTCCAAAAGTATGAAAGTATGTCATCAAAAACATCCTAAGAGTAAAAATGAGCTCTATTTGTAGCAAAGATTATCAATCAGAAGACTTAAATGGCTATTTCCAATTCCTCACAAGCATGTGGGTTTCAATGACAGAGCTGCTGTTAATCACTTGCAACCATTTCAGAGACCAAAACCATTTTATGATCGATTAACTCAGGGACGGCTCTTCTCTAGCTCACAAGTCAGATGCAGACAAGATGCTCTGCAGGAGGTACATCATGGAGCAAATGACAGCCCCCTTGGCTGCTAACTCATGAGGGCCAGGCATGCTTCACAACAGAAGATGCCGAGACAAGGAGCTCTGCAATGCCTCACACAGAGGCACTGGGATTTTTCCACTAAGTATTCTGATGATTCTCCATCCTAGAAGGAGTAACAACAGCAAGACAGTAACTGAATAACAGTAAAACATCAACTCATTTTCACTCATACTGAGTCCAACAACTCTAATCTGCGTGAAGTTTACATTCATAGAAGGATCCCATCTCAGACTAGGTGGGAAAAACTGGAAAATGAGGATATACATTGATGATCACCTGTGCAGTTAAAAGCATGTTCTATTTTACATTTTTCACTGAAAAAAAAATTAAAAAATAAATCAGGTTGCCTCTCCATTGCTGTTAACAACTTTTCTTAACCAGGAAAACCAAACCTATTTCAAAGCAAGCCATTTTCTCTCACCTTCAGATAATTTTTGGACACCCAAGCACCAGTTTTTCAGGTTTTTTTGGTGCTTATTTGGGGCTTATTTAATGCTGATTTCATACCCAAACTGATCCCACTGTACAAGCACTGCAATCATCTTACCACTACATCCTTGCTTATTTCTTTAAGCACTTTATTAGTCTTTTTATTAAATGTCAAAGTAGAAATTTGTACGGGTGACCCAAATTTAGAGGTATCTACAATAAAAGCCTGTTGAGTTCTTCAGGATGAAATGATGTATCTGTCTACACCCAGCTTGAAAATAGTATGTGCTTCTGGTCTGGCAAAGGAGCAAATTAATCGGCATTAAGAAAAATTAAAATTACAGCCTATACCAGAAAAACTTGCACTGCAGTAAAGAAATTGAGTCAAACACATGTGACATACACAATTTCAGTCTGGTTTTGCACACCATCTTTTCAACTGTCATAAAGCAGCATTGCTTTCAAATCTATGCCAAAGTATACATATATACCACTGTTTTAATGACAAAATATGATCTGCCCTTGACACAGATGAAAAATGTTCATATGGTAACTCACAGGTTAAAAAAAATAAATTAAAAACCTACTACCTCCTTTGAAGTTATGTTCTAACTTCTATGTCAGATACTATGCAAGTCTTTTACTACTAGTAAATCCATAGTGTTAATGTATCTAAAACACATGTGAAATTTGTACCTTGCCAGGCATGCCACAGACAAAATCATATTTGTGTTGCAGTTACAACTGCACAGACATACCTTCAATCCTTTCCCTCACGCTGTTTTTTTCTGCCTCTCTTTAAGAGGCATACAGTCCTTCATGTCAGCCCGTTGCCACTTGCTCACTTTTTGGTAACAATGACAGTTTCTACAGAGAATATATCAATGTATTATTTCAGCCAACAGATTCTGAAGAGAAGATTAATGGCCTCTTACATCAGTCATCACTAAGAGAACGTCTGTACTACAGGCTGAACGTAGACAAACCCCCCTGAAAGATCCAAAACAGCTTTGGAACCTTCCGGACTCAAAATTTCTACCAATTCATTTAAGAAAACTTCTTATTTTTTTTCTAAACATGTCAATGCAAAACTTATTAAAGGGATTTGTATTTTGGTTTAACACATGTACTAACTTTGAATCCCACAAAACTTTAAAGGTAAAGCCTTCTGAAATAACACCAAACATTTAAACTTGACAGCATTACACAGTTAAATGTGGATTTAGATGTCTAAGTAGCTATCATCCCATTGACCTTGGTGCGGTTTAGGGATGACTGTATAATCACTCTATTGCTACAGAAAACATAAAGCTTGTTTCTCTGAAGTGATCTGTGAATTACTATGCTTACTTTTAGAATTGCTTAGTCTAGGACACAATAACTGTTCCAGTCACTTATCAAAACAAGCTTCATCTGAAGAAATTGTTTTCCCCAATCCAAGCACACAGTCCGCACTTGATCACAAACACAAGAACACATCATAATAAACCTGTTCTTTTTACAACAAGTACATATCATGAAGCCCCAGCACGATTTTTTATTATAAATACCCCTATCTGGTTTGTCTTTTAGGGCAAAAGGGTGTGGGGATGGTGGTGGAAGACACCACTAAATGGAAGCATTTCACAACTGTGCCGGCTTTTGTTGTTACTAACATTAGCAAGTCCTGCTGCCCTTCTCTTTGGAAATACTTAGCTCAAAAAAATAAACATACTTTATGGAGGGTTCTTAATCATGGAAAATGAACAGTTTAGAACACGTTAGCCTACTTTTAATCCCATGGATCACTGACAAATTAAACTAATGCAAAGAGGGCATTCTAGAAATTCAGTCAACTGAGTACTACTTTATAAACCAGGTTAGGGCAAGCCTCCTGAAAACTCAGATCACCCTGCTGCAGCCTCTGTGGAATTATGAAACATCAAATGACTTTAAAGATGTTTCACCAGGTACTGCATTCCCAGTGCACATAAGGGAAGCGCCTCAGGCGCTCAAGGCACTTGGCAAAGCAGACACATGTGTCATTAAGATACATTTAATTATCTGCTGTAAGTCCACACATTAGAACTAAAAAAAAAAAAAAAAAAAAAAAGCGCCGNAAAAAAAAAAAGCGCCGCTGGTAGCTGCCATGCATACAACATCCACAGAGGCCTTCAGCAGAAAAGCCTCTGTTGCTCAGGGCCTCCAGCTTTTCCCTTTAGACCATATGGCAGCGATGCACAAAGCCGGGCCAGCCCTGCGCCCTGAAGCGGCAGCAAGCCCCATATGACAACACGAGTGTGCCCAGGCGGACGGGGGCGGAGGGACGCGCACCCCGCCGGCCGCGGCTCGCCCTACGCTGCCCTGCGGGCTCGGTGACAGCCCCGCACCGCCACGGCGCTCCCGCCGCCGGGCAGGACACCGAGCGCGGCCGGCACCGCTCGGACCCCCTCGCAGACCCCTCCGAGAGGCCGCCCCTCGCACCCCCGCGCTGAGCGGGTGTCAGCGAGGGAGGCGCCCTGCGCCCCCCGCTCTCACCCTCCGTGTTGCTCTCGGGGTCGAAGCGCTGCCCGCAGCCCCGGTTGTAGCAGAGCAGCGACATGGCGGCAGCGCTGCCCCGCGGCTCGGGAGCGCGGAGCCCGGCGGACGGAAGGAAGGAATGAAGGAAGGAAGCCGGGCGGCAGCGCCGGGGGCGGGGCGACTCCTTCGGCGGAAAGAGCCGGCCGGAGCCTTCCGGAATCTTCACGAAGCTTCGGGGGAAGCGGAGGGCGGGCGGGCAGGCAGGAACGGCTGCGCAGGCGCTGCCCCTGGAGCTGCTGGGGACGCTGAGCTTCTCAGCCTGGCACCGGGGAGCGGCTGGGCGGGTGCGGGGGTGCTCGGCCTCGGGCTTTTTTTTTTTTTTTTTT
>VYXB01006849.1:375574-407033 GCA_013397135.1 Pachyramphus minor
TTGAGAATATAGGATCTCTAAGTCACTTCAGAAAAACAAACAAACAAAAACCAAACAAAAAACTGGGCTACATGAAAAGACAGTAATTAGGAAACGACGAAGGCTTACTTCCTAAATGCCTAATGATGCGTGTGATTTAAGATAAAATCTTGTGTGTGTGTGTGTATTATATGATTGTCTCATTTGCACAGGAGCACAAATACCAATGTCAGAAACTACTGTGAAAAATACTGTTTTATGGTCTCTTAGTTCCCTGAGTTAGCCTGGGTGCTCCCTGGGTGCTGCTGACCAAGTAATGTATTCTCTATAGTGTGACAGTGTGTGTGGAGTATTAAAATATGTTGTTTATAAAACCAGTGAATGCTTTGGGCTGGAAGGGAGCTTAAAAATCATCTAGTTCCAACCCCTGCTCTGGGGAGGGATACCTGCCATTTGACCAGGTTGCTCAGAGCCCCATCCAGCCTGGCCTTAAACACTTCCAGGGATGGAACATCCACAGCTTCTCTAGACAACCTGTTCAGTGCCTCACTACCCTTACAGTAAAGTGTTTTTTAGCTAATACAGATCTAAACCTTTCAGTTTGAAGCTCTTTCTACTTGTGCTGTCAGTACATGCTCTTGTGCATATAATAATTATAGCTAGCTACATTTCTGCATGCAAATACAAATTGATTTCTCCTAATTAGACATCAACTGCACAACTTTTAGAATAGGAGCTGTTCATACAACATACAGCGAATCTGGAAGCATGTGCTCAAAGAATGAGCAAATTGATTCCCAAAAAGTGGTTTTTTTATTTGGGGTTTAAGGATGTAAAAAGGGTAATCAGGAGACTGCTTTCAGTGTAGCCGTGAACTTCTGGAAACTTGTAAGTTTATGTGTGATGCCTTCCATGTGCTTCTTTATCTGTGTCTCACAGGAAGATATACATTCATTTGAGCTATCCAATACCAAGTGTTCACTTCTGATCTGCAGCTCCCACTGAGGCCTGTTGTAAGACTGGGAGGATAAACTGCTTGGTTTCAAGCAGAAAAAAAAAACAAACCAAAAACCACTCACCTCTCTTACTAGTTACCAGAGACATTTTAATGTATAAATACAAGAGGTGATATGAGTTTGGAAAGAACGGGGAGACGTAAGAATGCTTCCCTTTCTATGTAAAAAGCATTTATTTCTGTTTGTTAGATACCTTATAAGTAGAAGATTGAGGAAATGTTGCATAATTAAAGTAGGTGTGTGTGCATCATTATCGTAAGGTCAGGAATTGTTCTTAAAACATGAAATTCCATTGGTTCCCCAACAGTGAAAATACCACATGAGAATAAAAGTGTAATCTATATCCATAAAATAAGTTTTGTGCTGTTTCTCTGACTGTGGTTTCATTTCGTCCCTACCAAGCAAGCCTACATCTGTTTCAGAAGGAGCCAACATTTTTTGTCTTTGTGCAATGCAAAAAGGTTATGCTTTTGCAGAGGCAGCATTAATTTCTGTTCTAAGAATATTTGTAAAAAATTCAGAAAGTGTTATTTTAGCAGCATGGTATTTACTAGATTAAACTGTAGCATTCCTATGACCTTAGTAATGGAGTTTGGTTCAAACACTCAGAGAAGACTTGTGGGAAGGAAAATAAAATCTGGCTAGTTCCCAAAAGTATGATGTGGTGCTATTCCACACCTAATTACTATCTCACTGATATGGAGACATGCTTTTAGATCATTCAGACACAAATTTATCAAGAATGTATTTGCTTCATAGTTCAAAATTCTACAAAGTATTGCATTAAAGAAAATTTAATCTGACAACTCTGTTGTTAATTTAACACACACATAATCGCATCTCTGAAAGTTACTGACTGTATCTGTTGTCTTTGTGTGTAATGTTAAATAGAACCAGTTTTTTGTTTCTCAGAACAGTATACAAGCAGATAGTCGTTTGTAATCAACTCCTTTGAAATCCCATATATGCCCAAAACACTACAAATTGACAGTAGGTAATAGTCATCTCACAGAAGTCTGCATAGCTTCAAAAAGGAAAGTGTGTGCTTGATAGGAAGGCATAAGAGATTTTCAACCCAGTCTTGGAAGTGTGGAAAGTAGCTTGTTCAAATAAGATTTAGATAATCATCTTGTAGACATAATAGACTTAAGTCTCATTTATTCCTGTCTATTGTGTTGCAGAAACCTCTCATTTGAGATTCAGAGTGATATGGAATAACTGTCTAATGGTTGATCACTGAATTTTGGTTCCCTAGAACTTAAAACATCAAAAATATATAAATAGTTTATAATAGTTTTGTCCTTTATTTTGAGTTGCGAAGTCTTCTGGAGTGTTAGAGAAGCTTTTATGGTGTCTTTAACAACTGGATCTTGTATTAGGTGTTCTAAGACATCTTAACTGAGAAACAGCGAAAAATTTGTGATCATACACCTTTTATTTTATTTACATATGCCATATTTTTCCTCGCATCAAAGATTCTACACTTAAAAAATTTTGGAAGCAATGTTCTGCAGTGAACAGACATAACACAGGAGAGTGTAATGCTGCTCTGGACTTTATGTATGCATGTGTTCTGACATGATGGCTGTATTTTCTGGTTGATAGCAGACGGGTTTATATCCTCTTTTTTTTTTTTTTCCCCTTCCTTTTTTTTGGATGGAGCTAGATTTTGTGCAAAGATTTCCTCTGCCAAAAGCCACCCTGAGTTTCAACCAGTAAAAGTCATCTCATCTCTCCCAAGGTTAATTGGACTTGTGCATATCTCCAAGCATTTGAAATGGCAGGGTTTCCCTGTAAAACTGGAAACTGTGAAAAAACAGTATGTTTCAGTTTACTTCTCAAAATGCAGAATCTTCTGATTTGTTTGCCAGTTGGTGAAGAGCCTTTCATTCTCCTGTCCGCAAATCAGGACACTGTTCATGCAGAAGTGCTAAACATAGGGTTGCAAAAAAGCCCCAGACAAAACCAGTTCTTAATAAATCTGATGGAGAGTGGGGAGAAGATTTTCAAGACTCAAGCTCCAGGCTGGGGCTGTTGTGTGGGTGGCACCTGTTGCACCAGAATGTTTGGGCTTCTTGTGAGAGACGAAGGGTATTTTGGGCTGACTCAACTTCCTTGGGACAGACAGGGAGTCCTTGAAATTTAAATGAATTCTGCGGACTCATTGAGAGTCAAGGCAGGTAGCTCTGTTTCAGATCTGGAAATATCAAAATGTGAAATAATTAAGCAAATCCTTTCTTTAGGAGGCTTAGCAGAGGTTTAAAATACAAATGTAAATCCCTGTAAAGCTAAGACTCAAAAGCCTGTCCTGTTTTACTGAATACACTCAGATTTGATGGGCAGAACATCTTAAAATGTCCCATCTCCTGGAGAAGCAGAACAACTGGCTTTTTGGGAGAGAACACTTTTCTCCCCATCTGTGACGGCTGTTGCTAACATTTTTTAAATGCTGGGTTTTCCCAGGAGGTAAGAAAGATTAAGTAGCATGCGCTTCTGATAATCCACCTGAGTGCTTGCTGCTAAAGCACAGCCTGAATTTGAGTAGCTGCTTCATTAAGGATCACCACCTCCTTTGATATCACGCTTTAGCATAGGCTTGCTGTGTGATTGTTGGAATTCATTTAAGGCAGAGTTTTTAAATGTAATTTTGTAAGTAACCTAGGTGCCTGCAATATCTAGAAAATATTACAATTTTAAGCAGTTTTCAAAAGTCTGCTTTCAGATCCTGATAAGGAAACTGGAAATTTTGTTACTGAGTTCAGTAAGATATGGGTTAAGTCCAAATAATATATTGATGCTTCCCCATTTAAATGTTTCTATGCCTTTGACGTAGCTGCAGAGAGTAAAACCTCTTTGATGCAATCTGTAAGCCATTCTGTAGAGTGCCGCTTTGTCATAACTTGCAGTGATGTGTGTATTATAATGAACTTTTTCATCCTTCCTGCAGCTGAGACAGGATTGAAAGACAACACAATCTGTGAATAATTAAACGTAAATACTATGATGAAATCCAAGACATTTTAAAAAATTTAAACAGCTCCCTAGATGACAAAAACCACTCAGATAATTCATGTGGCTGTGCAGAGGACCATTGGGGAGACAGAGAGGCCCAGCTCCACGAAGAATTCCAACATGCGTTTGAAAGTTCACTCTGAGGCCTGGGTCCCCATATACTTTGGACTGTAGTTACATGCCTGGACATGGTTATTCCCCCACACTGTACTACCCTTGGTTACTCTGGTTACAAACCTTGCCTTTTCCCCTCCTCTCTCTTTCCAAGTTTGGATCTCGATCCCACCTACCCTTACCATATATGCCCTGAACCCACCTACCCTTTCCATATTTGCCCTCACTCCACCCCAGTTCTAGAAAGTTCTGAGGCAGACCCTATATAAGGGGCTGTCTCCAGTTAATAAAGGTTCACTCCCACCAGAGCCCTGGCTGTGCTGTGTGCCTTCTCTTTCGCGCCGCAGCCTCGCCTTGCGCCACAGCCTCCTCGGGTCTGGTGCCCCTTGCCACAGCCCACCAGCTCACCGTGGTACCTCCTGGGCTCTACCCCGGAGTGGACCTGCCCTTTCCACTCCCGCGGGCTGCGACATGGCTGCATACAGTACAGTAATGCTGTGACCCAGAGCAATTTGCAAACAAAGTTGAGAGATTACAGGAGTAATAGTTGGAGAAGAACAAAAACTTAATATGTCATCCGGGGAGACCTTGACAGCCTTGAAAGGTGGACCTGTGTAAACATCATGAAATTCAGCAAGGCCAAGTGGGAGGTCCTGCATGTGCATCAGGGCAATCCCAAGCACAAGTGCAGGCTGGATGAAGAACTGATTGCGAGCGGTCCTGAGGAAAAGAACTTGGGGGTGTTGGTGGATGAGAAGCTCAACATAACTTGTTGATGTGTGCTTGCAGCCCAGAAAGCCAACCATGTCCTGGACTGCATCTAAAGCAGCATGACTAGCAGGTCAAGGAAGGTGATTCTGCCCCTCTACTCTGCTCTCATGAGACCCCACCTGGAGCACTGTGTCCAATGTCCCCCTAGTCTGGGGCCCCCAACACAGAAGAGATATGGATCTGTTATAGCAAGTCCAAAGGAGGCCATGGAGATGATCGAAGTGCTGGAACACGTCTCCTATGAAGACCTGCTGAGGGAACTGGGTTGCTCAGCCAGCAGAAGAGAAAGTTCCAGGGAGACCTTAGAGCAGCCTTCCAGTATATAAAGGGGCTAAAAGAGAGCTGGAAAAGGACTTTTCACAAGGACATGTAGCGATAGGACAGGAAATAATGCCTTTAAATGAAAGAGGACAGGTGGAGCTTAGATGTTAGGAAGAAAATCTTTACTGTGAGGGTACTGAGACATTGGAACAGATTGCTCAAAGAAGGGGTGAATGCCCCATTCCTGGAAGTGTTAAAGTCCAGGTTGGATGGGGGTTTGAGCAAACTGCTCTAGTGGAGGGCATTCTTGCGTGTGGCAGAGGACTTGGAATGAGGTGATGTTTAAGGTCCCTTCCAACCTAAATTGTTCTATTAGTCTATAAATACAGATCAGATACTTGAAAGTTACAGTATAGTAGCATGTTCACTTTAACTTAGTGGATGTTTTCATGGAGTGTTTGAGTTTCCATCTCCAGCTTTTTGTCTTTTTTCCTTCTTTTCTCTTGGAGGTGACTAATACAACTAAATCTGGTTTTGTGCATGGTGAGGGGAAGTCCTGAGCACCTGTTTCAGCAACAGAGAGGGCTTACATTAGAAGTGACTTGGTTATTAGTTCTGGGAAATAATGACTGGCCTAGTTTGGGTTCGAGGGTAGCTTCGAGTCCGTGGGATGTCCCTTACTGTGCCCCGGCAAGGCCGCTCCTAGGAGCGGGAGGGAAGCATGGTTTGTTCCCAGGCCAAAGAGAAATCACACACAGCAGGGTTGGTGGAAAATGGCAAACTCCTTTATTAGATAAGAGGAAAGCTTTTTGAAGGGTCTCTTGTAGAAAGGGCTAGAAATTGGGCAGTATAGGGGTGGTATATGTAAAACTTAGAGATGGGATAGGGTAAGATACAGAGGAATGGTCAGGAGTAAGTCTACAAGATAACTGGGGGGATTACAATTGGCTAGGGGTAACAACAAGTAACCTCAGCTGCCTTATCTCACAGCTGCTGTTTCTTTCGGCAACAGAGGATACACACAAGGCCAAATAGCTCCTCTTCCTACATTCTGGTTTCTTGATCCCTCCACTGATCAAAACTTGTCTCGAGTCCCAGTCCAACCCCGGCAAATGATGACCTTTACTTTCTTTCTCTACATTTTGTCCGTGTTATTACTCTCACTTGGTCAGTATTGCCAAATTCATTCAAGGTGCTCTTGTATCTTGTATAGATGTTGTTTTTAAAATAAGGGTCTTACACTGAAATGCGTAAATACGCATTTGTTTATCATAATGGTTCTGAAAGTTGAATCTAACAGCTTCAGGCTTTTCTGGAGCTGGCATCTGGATACTTATTTAAGAGCAGAAGAAAAAAGTGCTGATTTTGTTATGTAACTATAGAAGTTTTAAGAATAAATTGTGGCAATGTTAGAAAAGGTCATAACACAGCTAACAAGAGTATGAAGTGGTTATGCCTTTTTCTTCATTCAATTTTCTGCAAGAGTTTTTAAGTGAAAGCAGCCATCTAGCATGCTGGTCATATTTGTTTCTGATGCTGTGAAGTTACTGGGACTAAATCTCATATGCAATGGGAGATGTGTGCGAAATGATATACAAGATTGCACCTTTTGTGAAGTATTGTTAAAGTGATATAAACAATGGATTTCTCTGTTCATTGTTAGTGAAATAAATTGGATTGAATCACAACACTTTTTTTGGGAGCAATAGGAAATGGAAAAAGCCCACTTAGTTTTACATCAAGAAGTTTAATTTTGATTATGATAAATTTAAATCTTCTTAATTGCAAAACAGTGAATTTCAAATCCTTAAAAAATAAAATTAAAGACTGAGCCTTTGCAATTTTTTTTTTATTAGAAAGATTTACAAAATAAAGTGTAACTTTTTGTGTGTAATTCAGAAGAATTATAGAATCCAAAGAAAATGGAGCAGTATGATGTGAAGAGTGCAGACTGAAAAACAGCAAACACATTATGAACTCTGTGTGTGCTGGTTGAATAAGTGCTAAGAATTTCTGTCAGCCAGAAGGTGGTAGCAGAATTCTCCTGTAACAGCTCTGAATTGTGTTCCAGAAGGCATTCTCAATACAAAGTGATTTGGAAATGCAGTTCAGAAAACATATTTCTTTTTTAGTAGCAGGAACAAATAGCATTGACATTTTTTTCATTTGGCAGCATCTTTGAGTAGAAAAGTGTCTGCACTTATGCCTGACATGTCATGCATTGGGAATGCATGTGGGATCTGTTACTTGGGTTTTGTCTCTGTTTTTTTTTGCAATTGTAATTATGTTTTTTACAGACTTTTTAATGCCAAAGGAAGTCATTATGGGCTGAAATGACAAGAGATTTATTTTTCTCATAGTATTGCGAGACTGGAAGATGTCAGTACCATGAGAAGCCCATATAACACATTATTTCTATCCAGAGGAACTCTGTCATTCTTTCACAGATATGAACACAAATGCAGAGTGATATCCATGAGCTGGGACTGATGCAGCACACCAGTCGTAGTCTTAACAAGTGTAACAACTTGAAGATGAGAAGGGATAAGTTTTTTTTGTGATGGAATTGTGATACTTGTGTGACCCTCTGTGCACATAGCCATTCCTATTTCAGCAGAGATACTCTTCATCACTGCGAGAAACTTGTAAGAAATTCAGTCTCCGGAGCACAGTCTGTCCCTCAATTTTTCTTAACCATTATGTGACAGCTCTCATGATACTCAGTACTCCTCTGCAGAATTCTTTAAGAAATTGTTCTGTATCTTAGAGGTAGTTTCTCTGGTAACTATGATTGTGATTTTTATTTTGAGGTTTTATTTTGTTGGTTTGTTTTGTTTTTTAATTTAGCAGATAGTTTGGAAACAGAGGGAACAGGGTTTTAGAATGACATTAGGAAGAGTCACTGCAATAAAATAAGCTTGAAAAATAAAACCTTCTGTGCTTGATCTAGCTATCAGTAAACTGAAATAGCAGTTCAAGAGAGCATCAGTCTTGCCTGGCTTAGAAGCAAGCAGACTGGAGCTGCTGTAGCTACGTAGGAAAGCAAAAAAAAAAAAAAGAGAAGAGGCACAGAGCAAGCCCTGCCACTCTTACAATTTTTTCACCTGATGGTCTTTTTTAAATTACCTGTTTACAGTAACTGCGGTTTTCAGTCTGCTCTTGTTGAAGTTCTGATGGAGAAAAGCATTTAAGCAAGATTACAGCAGCATACTATTATTTCATATGTGATCCTTTCCCCATTTTTGGTTCTTTACAGCATAAATACAAAATTGTTTGGGTGTATAGGGCAGTATGTATGGAATTTCTAGTAGAGCCACAACAATCATAGTGATGAAGATACTGAATAAGCTCATTTAGAACACACCAAAATATTGCAGGAAATACAAATTATGAGTAGATATAAATATCAATATTGATACTATATATAATATAGATATTAAAATACAGGTATACAAAATATGGTAAAGATCCAATGTATATGTACTGTGTGAAAAACATGCCAAGATATTGAGATAATCACAAAGTTTAGACATCCATTTTGCACATACACAAGGAAAGCATATTCACAGGAAAAGTTTCTTTTATGCAAAGATGTAGGTGTTGCAAAGATGCCAAAGGTAGCATTGTAGATTATATTACAACACCTGTGCATTTGAAAAGCCCATGGTAGTTTTGCCAACAGCCCTGTTTTCGTCTGAGACAGAAGCTAGGAGGACGTTAACCCAAAATGGGCTTATTCAGTGAAAATACAAATATTTATGTAATAAATAATAAATGTTCTAAGGTTGCATTTAGAGATCATTGCCATAATGCTTACTAGTTTTCTGTCTGTATTTAACTGTTTTTTCTCAAAAGAAGGAAACAAATGTTTATTTTGGGGAATCAAAACAATTATATGAAATCAGAGACCTGATGAAGGAAAAGATGCTCTTAGTGGAGTGCTCTGATATTTTGTCAGTACTGTTAAAGAAATATGTTATCCTTGTGTTTTGTTGCAAAATGGGGGGGAAAGGACCACATTATTAAAAAATGCTTTTCAGATATGGAGTTCAGTTCAGCACAGTTCTGATGTGCACAATGACTACAATTTCAAATGTGCAGGGTACAAAAGTGTAATTCTAAATAGGCACAAGCAAATCTTTTAGAAATAATATATGATTTCTTTATCTCCAAGCCTGTGAGAAGTCTTAATGAAACCCAAAGATCTTCCAATTTACTTTAAATTGGTACTTGACATCTCCTTTGAAATTATTGAATGTTATTTTATCTTCATGTAATGTTGAATGACTATTTGCTGAAAAATTGAGGTTCTTTTAGGATGCCTTATATTGGACACCAGATTAATTGGGTTATCTGAACTCTGACAGTCATCTGGAATATCTTGGTCTCTATTTCCTGCTCTTACTGACTTATTAATATGGTTGTGGCAGGAGAGGAAGAGGGCAATGAAGAAAATGTCAGTGCAGTTATTTGCAGGTAATGCTTCCATTGGGAGAGCATTGACCACCGCGATATTTGCAGAGGCTGGATTGCACAAACCTGCTGGAGAGTCACTCTCCTAGAACTGAAGGGAAAACCCTATTGTAGTAAAAAGCAGAGAAGACCACATTCTGTAAAGTGCCCTGTGTTGACCCCTTTGAAATTTTCCATCGCTGGCGATGAGAGACCAAGTGAGGAATGAGGAGACCCAACAGGCACTTGTCCTCCATGCTGCTTGTATTTCCCTTTCTCCTGTCACACTGATGGAAGTGAAATCCACAGCCCGTGTCTATTAAACTGTGAATAAATGGATGTGTCAGTCAGTGAGAAATTTTAAAAAGGAAGAAAAGTCTGCAATTGATCATATGTAGCCAGTATGAGAAATTTAAGCACTGAAACTGCTGACACTGATCCTGTTGTCAGGCATGAGTAATTAGAAGTAGGACCAGCAAAACCAGGGTACTTGTAATTTCAGCTGCCAGGCTGGTCTCAGAATTCCAAAGCAGAATACAAATATTCTTGTGACCAGCTGTTTAAGCCTAAATCCATAATAAAAACAACGAGTTATTTCACAAAGTCTGTGAGCAGGCAATTAGTTATTAGAGGCCTAAAAAAAAAAATCAGTGATTTTTGTGCAAGCGAAGCTGCAGATTCTCGTCTTCAGACTTTTGTGATTACAGAACAGATCCTGGTGGGTGCAAGTGCCTTGCATGCTGAACTTATACTGTCAGTAACAGACCACAGAAGGTTTGGAACAGGTCTTACGATTGGACAACAGTTGAATAACAAGTGATAGGGTTGCCAGGTCTGCCTTAAATAGTCTCAGCACCATCAACCAAGCCTTCAACAGGAGGGCAGTAATACATAGTGGCAGAAATGCATCTGAGCAATGGGCACATGTAAACTGCATGGTGTAGCTGGACCACAACAGCACCTGCCAGAGGATTGATTGTTGGTCTAGAAAGGCTCACCCTTAATGTAAAAAGTGTGACATTACATGATACTAGATTGACAAAAAGTTTTCTTAATTTTATTTGTCAAAATTGTCTGTTTTGGTTTTCTTTTTCCCCAGACTGTTGCTCAGATATCTACAGTTGATGTCAGTTTCTTTTCCATGTCATTCACCTGTATTACAGTGTGCTATAATCCCTGCTTAACATGCCCACAGAAAACTATAGCAGCAAGCAAAATATTTATCTGCACGCTGCAGCCTGTTTCTGAGCCTAAGGTGATGAGATGTGTATTTTCCTTACAATCTTCTAGTAATTTGTGTTACTATTTCATGTTGGAAAAACAATCTCATCCGTAAGAACTGTGAGATTTCCCTGTTTTCACAGTTATGTGGATGCCATCCTTCCTGAAGTAATAACCACTTGTTAACCTTACATTTGCTGCTCTTTCAGATTTCACAGCCAGAACTGACATTGCTGACAGCTTGATAAACTGTTTGCCACTTACGATGGCTTTGCCTCTTCCAGGAACATTCTTTCCTGTGTATACTCATTTTGAAGAACCACCCTGATTTTAATCTGAATCTTTTGCACAAATTAGTCAGCCTTTGCTGCTGCGAAATTACCAAGGGTAAAAAATGTGAAATTCTGTCTCAAGAAAACATTGCCTGTAGTAAAAGAACAGTTTGTGTGAAATAATAGTTCTGTGGCACTAATAATATGGGTGCCCTAGTTTCACTTGGGTCTTGGCAGTAAGATGATACAATTGAAGATATAGTTTGCAGGTTATGTCTTGCATTTCATTTCATGGTCTGCTTTGACAATTTTCTATTTGCTTTTTAGATAATTTGTTAACGAATTCACCGACAGGTGGTGCTGCTGCTCTAAATCCTCTGTGTTCAGTGGATTTAGGTTTGAAAACGGAATGCTGCCACTTGTATTTCAATGTCCCAGTGATTTCTCGGGCTCTAGAGAAAAATACTATGAAATATTACTGGGGTATAATCTTTCCCATGTATTCCTGGGAAGATAGTTGCAATAATGAATCAGGATCTTTTATTATAACAATATTATTGTACTTGTATATAGCTTCTCTCAAAACAATTAGACAGATCCCACATGAGAAAGATCTTGGACTGGCTGACTCTTCTTGCCATAGTCTCTGGTAGTGTGCAATGAATGTGTTCTTAATACACGCTGAAGTAATTATTTTCATACATAATGCTAGGGAACAGAGACATTAAGAATGACTTGTCTGAGTCATGTGGGAAGTCTTTATCAAGGCAAGGAATTAAATCCAGGTAACCTATCATACCTAATTTACTTGCTCTTGATCAGGTGCTCCTTCCTTAAGAAATTTGGGAAAGGATATCTGTCCTGTCTGGCAGTGATGGAAACATCACTGTAACATCAGAACAATCAGGAATGCGGTTACGCTGCCTCTGTCCTCTTTTCCAGAAGCAATGAGGCATAGCTGTTTTATTACGTTTGTTGTCATTAGTCAGGGCTACTGCTTGTTTGTCTGAGACTACTAATAAACACAATGTGATTCATGCAGAACTGCTCGAGGGATGGCTTGACTCCAAAAGCACAGTTTAGCCTTTATTTGGCAGTTGTTTGCTTAATGCAGAAAAATGTGCATGAAAGCTATGAAAAATGAATCTGTACTGTAACACACAGCTTGTAAAATCCACTTGATTTATCCTGCAGAAGATATTGCAGTATAAAAAAATAATGAAGACAATGCCTGCCTTAATTTTCCTTTATTTTTTGGTTATGCTGTCATCTTCCATATTATTGTAACAGATTCTGGCCTACATGGAGTCATCATGACTAATAAAATGTCTTTAAAATCAAAGATGATCTGTGATGTGGAGCTTTGAAAAGGGTGGGGTTTTTTATCTAGTTGTAACATATGTGGAATTTTCTTTTCCTTGTATGATTACTCTGATATAATCATGAACCATAAGGGAGAGATGCAGTGGAATGGAATAACGGAGCATTTGAAGAGGCGTTGTTGCCTCTCCAGAAGTAGGACATGTACTGTAAGTACTGCGTTACTGTTGTAGGCTGGTTATTGCCTCTCTCCTTTGTTCTGTGGGTAATCTAAAGCAATGGTTGCCTTCCTGGGGTCTCTGAATCTCTGGAAATCTTTGGTCCGCTTCCTTTGGGCCCTTGATCTTGGAGAAGGTATCAGAAAAAGGCAACATATTGTTTAAATGTGATATATAGGGACTGCCATTTCCAATGAAAAAATAAATATATCAGCGTTCTACAAAGAAAGAAACTTTGAAATCATCAATCTAAATGATGCTCCCTGGAGGAACTGGAAGTGTGAGGGTAAAAATGCGAAGGTAAAAATGCGGTTTTTTTTTTGCAGAAAGAGAAGAGCTTCATGTTGGGAACAAAGCCCAGATTTTTCTGATCCAGCTGAAGAGGGCTAAGAGGACAATTGTCTGGAAACTCTGATCAATTGGATTAATCTCCATTAGCATTTTAATTTGGATCAAGAGAACACTTTTGAAGTGAACTCCCACCGTGCACATTTTCTCTGCTTTGGTTCAGAGTGGTCTGAGAGTACCTAAAATAGAAACATTTCAGATTAAACCAGGATGGAAGAGGTACTCCAGGAGCACACCTGGTCCATTTTACTTGCTAATGAGCATGCAAGAGACAGGACTGGACTGGATGTAACCTGAAGGAGCCCCTTTGAATTTAGGTGGGGAAGACATCATATGATGATGATCACATGAAAGCCTTCAGTGACAGGGCTTTTGGTCTGCTGATCCACTCCTGGTGGTCACTGCTACTTGCTAAGGCTGGTGCAGCATAGCAGGAAGTGTGCAATGGGGTTCCACCACAGTGAGTGTCTGGGCCAATCTTCATGTGGAGATGCTTTACAATCTTCATGCTTTCAGAGCAGGTTCTCACGAGTGTTTCTGTTACAGGTAAGACCTGGGTGGGCACTAACTGACCCTGTCATTGCCAGGGAAAGAAGAGCACTGTGCTGAACTGAGCTCCAGCCAACCAAGGTGATCAAAGTGGGTGACAGGGGACTGTAGTGGGTGGGTGCCAGCCACATTGAGAGGAGGGACAGCTGCAGGGCCAGGGCTCAACTGGCTGACTAGCAAGGGAACAAAGGTCTTAAGAAACTTGAAGGGTGTGGCAGTCTCCTTGCTGGAATCCCACTTATACATTAGTGTTCTCCTAAAAGGTTCGTATTGTCTTGTTGAAATTGTTTGTTTTGTTTTTTTTTTTTAATTTGAAGGTTCTGTTAAAAACAAGTTGGTTTAGCTCTCATGCATGTTGCGAGTAATTCTCTTCATTCCTTGATATTGCTTCCTTCAGGGTATTTAAACTGTGTTATCATCTCCCTTCAGGCTCCTTTTATTTGACAGTATGTATTAGACTTCTGTTTTCTCTATTTTTTATCTCACAGTCTCCAATCTTGCCTTCATTTATTTGCCTATTTCTGCCTTTAAATATGTGGGATAAGTTGGTATACTGAGTAGAAAATTTCTTATAATTCTAGGTAGATCATTACTGCATCATAAAACTCTCCTCAGGATTTGACTTAAACTGTTTTAAATATATCTACTGTTCCAGTGTCTTTTACATACCCAGCTTTGTTAAATTATATATATCTAAGGAAGGGGGGGTTTAGTGGTTTATTGGTTGGTTTTTGTTTGTTGGTTTAGTTTTGTTTTGCTTAGCAAGTGAGATCTAAGAAAATGTGTTTATTTAAATAGCAAATTGAAATTCTCTGATTTTTTTTTTTTTTGACTTGTTCTCCTTTGCTCACAGAGAATGTCTGCTGAGTCTGCAGTCCTGCCCCAGGTATGGATGCCTTTGCACTTGGGCATAATCTCATTAGTATCACCAGGACTTTCTACAAGGTCCACAAATATAAGTCCAATTTAGGGATTAAGACATACCTATGACAACACACAAACCAAAAGAAAAGCCTTAGCCAAGGAAATGATGCATGGTTGGAGGATGAGGGACAGTGGGAGTACATGGAAGCAAGAGATTCATGGGCTGTACAGAGAGGTTGAGCAGCCTCTGTGTCTGAATGTTTCCAAGACTGGACTGGGTAAAGCCCTACACAACCTAGTGTGACCTCAGACCTGGCCCTGCTTTGGGCAGAAGGTTGGACCTCCTGAGGTTCCTTCCAACCTGAATTTCCCAATGATCCTATGAAAAAGAATGCCTACTGACATGGTGATGTGTGGGAAAATATTAATAACCCACAGGAGTAAGTCTGTTTACTGATTTTTCTTCATAGTTGCTAGATTTGAACAACCTCAAGAAAGAACAGATTTTCCTTTCTTTAACAGTTGGGATCAACCAATTGCTTTCACAGTAGTGAAACGAACAACAGAGAATTGAATACAGACAACATTGTTGAGTCCACCTGAATGTGTGTAGGAGATGTAGTTGCTCACTTTTCAAGACAAGTAAACTGCGAACATCAAGTCTAATGTTCTTTAAATTATGAAAAGAATTATTAATTGTCTTGTGGCTAAAGATATTTATTGGTATATCCAATGTTTTTCTTTTCATGTATAGTGCAGAAAATAATTGGGGAATGAAAAATCCTGTTTAGGACTGCAATAACAATTAATCAAAATTGAGCATGTTATAAAATATGGCTTGGATGTTCTTCTGATGCAAATTAGCTCTTGTTTGAGATCAATAGAGCTGTGGCAATTTATGCCAGCAAAGGGCTTGGCTCTTTTGAATGAGTAATATATCCAAGCATTAATTTTTCTTTCTTATAGTAAGTGCCAGATTTCAACCTGTTCATTCACAAGGCTGTGGGACATAATCAATTGTAAACCACCCTGTCTCCCATAATTCAGTGCTTTCTAGGATAGAGTTTGTCACAGTCCATTTTTCTCTTTGGTGGCACCCAGGTAAAATAATGTAAGTTTATTCATGCTGCTAGTCTGAAATTAAATGTCAAACAGGACTGGAATATTTTCTTATCTATGCCTCCAAAAATCTGGTGTAACACTCAAGAAGTCTTGAATGTTACAGTAGTGTCAAATAATTCCTGCCCTCAGATAGTTACTGACATGAAAGAAAACAGTGGATCTAGGCTGATAAGGAGCTGGTTTTTGACAGAGAAGTACTTTGTCAGAAACAATGCTACAGCATTGTAGCTACAGCATAGGAGATCTCAGTGGGAGATCTTAGGAAGGGGAGGGTGATTATATTTTAAAACACAGCTGATTGCATTCATTAATCCACACGTTCCCACAAGCACATACAGTACCAAAATGTGTATGTTCAAATAGTCTTTCTTCCCTTGTAGCACCAATATGCTGATGTGCAGGCAGGCAGACCAACATTCCCTCTGGTGCCATTCTCCTATTCCAGGCAACAAGCAATAGGACAAGAGAAAATGGACTCAAGTTGTGACAAGGAAGGTTTAGATTCGATATTAGCAAAAATTTCTTCAATGAAAGAGTGGTCAAGCATTGGAACAGGCTGGCCAGGGAAGTGCTAGAGTCACTGTCTCTGGAAATATTCAAAAAAAATGTATTGATGTGATGCTTAGAGACGTGGTTTAGTGGTGGACTTGGCAGTGCTGGATTAATGGTTAGTAGAGGTCTTTTCCAACCTTCATGATTCTATAATTCTACAACACAGAGGATGAGAGAAACAGGCCAGTTTCTCTTCATGTCTTTTGGGTTAAGCTTAGGTTGATGATTTTGGATATACCGTTTTTGTTCCCCATATAAACTGGAGATTCGTCTCTGCATCCTGTCTCACCTGTGAGCCCTCAGGATTTACTCACTGTATTTTCTTTCCCAGTCTGGGTATCCTGAGAAGAAACAGAGATGTGCTGGGATCTTGATGAGCTTCTGATCTATGTGACATCAATACATCATTCTTCTTGTCTTCCTCCTGCTGCATCATTCGTTGTGGTGCCTCCACTCCTGTATATTTTTATTTATACCAATTTAAACACCTCTACTACAATTCTCAACACAAGACATGTACTATTCTTCTAATATTTAATGCAGACATTCATGATGAACTGTGATGCTGAAAAATATGGGCATTACAGAATTGATATCCAACTCCTGTCATAAATCGTCATTTAAAGTATCAGTATTATCGTCACTGGTGTATTACTTCCCATTTGAAGGAATGTTGCGATAGCAGGACAATTATGGGCTTGAAGACAAAGGCCCATTAAGCTTAATCCACAGCTGAGTATACCTCATAATATGGGTAATTATTGCATGCCACACCAAAGGCGAAAGCAAAAGAAAGACACACACATGCGAAGGGGACTTGTGCAGGAGCTGAGATCCCCCAAGCAAGTCCACTTTATTAAAATGGCCAGCCCCTTTTATAGGGGTCTGGAGGAACTTGCCAGAATATGGGAGGATCTAACACACATAAGGTGGACACAAATCCAAACAAGGACAACAAAGGGAGGAGACTCTCCTAGCAAGGAATCAATGGGCGTAACTTTCCTTTTATGGTAAATACAATTGCACCGCAGCATTTAACCTATCAGGATAGGGGTACAAACATGGAAATGAAGAACAATATCTAGGCAAAACATGTTTTCCTTATTAACATTAACAATAACCTCTAACTTAAAGTCCGTTTTGTTTTGCATACAGCTGTTTCTTCCAGACATCAAACTTCTCCCAGGTTCACTGGAAACCCCCAAAAGGTAATTGCTGTTAAGAAGTGTTAACATAATCTGCATATCTTCTTAATCTTGGGACCAAATTAATATCATCTAACTAGATATCTGCAGTGCTGACATTTTTTTTCTGAACTGCCCAAAGTTCTGTATTACTGGTGAGGAGAAATGGCCACTTCTAACTAAGGTTCAGGTTTTTTGTCCTATTTTAGATGCCTACTCTAGCATAAGAAAAACAACAACTAAAAATGTTTATTTTTCCTCCCTGATTATAAAGGAAGCCCGTAGAGAGTAGTTCAAATATATAGATCTACATTTAATTAGTAAATATCACCCCAAATGTCTACGTTGTAATAATGGCCCCACAACTATTATTGTGACCAGGTGTGAACAAAATAAAGTTTTCCTGCTGCCCCCAGAATCACATCAGTGATGGAAAGAATTTGAATTTAAGTGTCCTTTCCTTATGTGTGGGATGCAGGGATTGATTGTATTTCCATTTAGTGAGTGGAGAAAAAATACGTTTTTATACAAGGGGAGAATTTGATCCACATTTTTCACTTACCACATACTAGAAGTCAATCAAATGTCTCCTTCACATGATAGCATTTTGTATTTGATTTGCTTCTTACTGATTACTGAATCTATAACTGTTTAGCTCCTCTAGCAGGTAGAGATCAGTACCCACCACAATTTTTTGTCCTGAATGGGATTCCCTCTGAATGATTCAAGTCTCATTCCTCTACCGGGAAAGCCACCTTTCACGCCCTCTTAAAGTCCCAAACCCCAGGCTCTTTTTAACCTGTGTATTTACTCTTAAATCGGATCCAGATATTAAGAAATAACAAACTGGTATTAAAAGCTCAGTGGAGACATTTCAGCAAAATACAATGAAGATAGTCACAAATGTATACTGTCCAATGCTGCGCTGCAAGTGCTGAAGCAAGTTCTGACTGTAGCACACGTTAACAAACTAAGCCTGATTCTTTCTTTTTTCTTTTTCTGTCTTATAATGTTAAATTCTACAAAAGACCTTGGCAAGTCATGCAGTTGTGATATTCAAAGAGCTTGTCTACTGTCGCAGCCCGCGGGAGTGGAAGGGGCAGGTGCACTCCAGGGTAGAGCCCAAGAGGTACCACGGTGAGCTGGAGGGCTGTGGCAAGGGGCACCAGACCCGAGGAGGCTGTGGTGCAAGGTGAGGCAGCGGCACGAAAGAGAAGGCACACAGCACAACCAGGGGTCCGGTGGGAGTGAACCTTTATTAACTGGAGACAGACCCTTATGTAGGGTCTGCCTCAGAACTTTCTAGAACTGGGGTGGAGTGAGGGCAAATATGGAAAGGGTAGGTGGGATCGAGGTCCAAACTTGGAAAGAGAGAGGAGGGGAAAAGTGTGGGGGAATGAACATGTCCAAGCATGTAACAATTGTCCAAAGTATGTGGGGACCCAGGCCTCAGAGTGAGCTTTCCAGCGCGCATTGGAACTCTTCGTGGAGCTGGGCTTCTCTGTCTCCCCAATGGTCCTCCGCAGTCTACAGGAAAGACTTGAATTCTTTGAAAAAGCATGTAGGATCAGGATCAGGCACAGTGGGTAATATTTACTGGCTTACCACTGCAAATGCAAAATAACAATTGGTTGCACAGCAACACAAAAATGAGAACATTGCACAGAACTACAATTAATCCTTGAGACTTTCCTCTGTTCATAATAGGTTCTTTCAAAGCAGATAAAGAAGAGAGAGGATCAGAAACAAGTGCTCCGTCAAAATAAGAGTTGACAACAAAAGAAGAAATTGTACAGTGTGTCATTTGAAATGGAGAGAAAATGTGTAAGAAGAGTTAAACTTATCCATAAGACAAAGTTTCTGGAAGCAGGCTCAGTCCCAGAACTCTGTTGCAGGATGAACACCTATGAAGTGACAGCAGTACCAGTGTTCAAGTGCAATGACCTATGTTGGTGACAGTGTGAACAGTGTATTTGAGAGAGAAGCCTAGCAAGGACTAGTCAGTTACTGGGAGAAGCTCAACTTGTAGGAAAAGCTACTAATATCATTGCATGACATAGGCTTGATGATGGCTTACAGCCTTTCTGTAACAGGTTGAGGATATGCTATGGCTCAACTCCTTGTATGTCCCATCATTCCAAATCGGTGTCATGTAAAGGCACCATATGTAGATGAAAATGGTTTAACTTCCTTGTCAGGAAGGTTTACTGGATTTTTTTTATTTCTCTCTCTTTACAGAAGAACTTGCCACATTTGCTGAGTGTAAGCCTTGACAGAAAATGAGAAACAAAAATTGGGAAGGAGGAAGCCCTTGGCCTGACATTCTCAATGATGCTTTCCATCATGTTGACTCTGTTGTTCTAATTTGCACTAAAATTGATAATTTTTTTGGTGCTGACTCAGGCCCCTGTTTGACATTATTGCAAAGTTGAGAACTATGGTCGTAGCTGTACTGGAGAATGCTGATTGCAGGTTCTATTGTTTTATGTCAACACTTTCATGTCATTAGTGCTGTGCTTTCATATTCCTTATCATAATGATCTCCATCCTACTGTAGTCCATGCTGAAACTTTGCACACTGATGATCAGATCTCGCTCTCCATATGTGCATGATGCATTAGAACCAATGGCTCAACAGCAACTAGTTGCAAGATCAAGCCTTGAATTTTGAAATAACCTTTGCCAAATCTGTAGTCTATGAAATCAACATTATGAAACCTATAGTACCTCCCATCTGTCATCAGAACTCTGTAGTGCACATTTGGAATAGTGCAATACTTAATGAAATATGGATTTTGTATGTGATGGATACTGCCTCAGAATGAATATGGCAGAAAATATCCAGTATTCTCAGGCAGAACATACAACTGATGCTAAAGCAAAAGCATTAATGCAAACCTTCCTTGACTTCAAGACATCTCTTGTAGAAGTGGTATCACAGTCTCCCTTCCAAACACCTATCATTCCTAATTAGGTTACAGAGAATATTGATAGAGAATGGAATAAATATCCACATGGTGGTGCTTTATCTGGACCTCTCTGGATCTGTGCCTTCATTGCATTCTTATATTGTCACAATCCATTATAGAGAAAGAAAATGCCTAGATGCTGTTGTGCTGCAGATTTCCTGTCAGAAATGCTGGGAAAATATGCAGAGATGGAGGAGGGGGAATCCTTCTTTCTACAAAAGGCCAATATAATCTGTGTACATACTGCCACCATGACTTAAATAACCGAAGGTGCTCTCCTGCTTGTATTTAGAGACTAACAAATTTTACCAGCATCGTTAAAATGAGTGTTTAAAAGTGTGAACAGGCATTTAAAATATGGCAGTGGAGCTCTTACTCTGCAACATTTCACAAAACCCTCAATCTCTGGAAGTAATTGAATAGTAGGGTTGGAAATGCCCTAACTCAAGCAGCCATGAATTTGAAGACCAAATCTGAATGAATAATTGCGGGCTCCTTCCATAGTCAGAGTGTGATTCATCTTGTGCTAGCACAGATACTTATAAACTATCTGCCAGCACTCCAAAGTTTCAAAAGTCACTTCCTGCTCAGCATATTTCCAGTACCTTATTACACCTCTTAAGTTTTTAACAATTTCTTTTGAGTGCTTGATAAGGAGACTTTGAAGTTATGATATAAATTGAAGTTATATTATTTGAAGTCAAGACTTCTGAATACTCAAGAAAGTAGACACTCCAAAGAAAAGGTATTTCCATACATTAATTGACACTAGAGTGATTTACACAAAGACATTAGGTGATAGAAGAAGGAGACAGTCTAAGTCCAATGAATGGATGGGATTCTCATTCATTCAAATCGGTGGTTTTGTACCTCTTACAACTCGGTGGCAACAGCAAGGGCCGGGGCCTGTGTTTACCACATACCTCACTTTTCACAGAGATTTTCACAGTGGTGATTACAATTTCTTATTTCCAAATATTAGCAGAGTGTTTTGGGGTTGTACTTTGCCTCTTGACAGATTGCCTAAGCAATCTGTTGCAAGGTAAGTCTTGTATTGGGTGCTTTGCCTCAAAGGCACTGTGAATATTTTTCTTTCTTCACTGTATATGGAGTCAGGATTTGGAAGTTGTGGACAATAACATAACCCCCTATTAGGGTGTTACCTGATTATTTTTAGCTTTGACACCTCAGTAGTTATGATAAAGTTTAGCACCTCTATGAGATGGTTTGAAAGTGGTCTGAGTGCCTTTTCATATGAAAATCAATCGACAGCAACAAAACCCTGAGGCAGAGTTTTCTTCCTCCTAATATTAAACTCTCTTACTTTAGAAAGCTGGTTTTATGGTTTAGTTAGTAATTATTATTCCTTTTTCTCGTAGTGTGGTTTAGCTCAACATTTCATTTCACAGTACCAAAGTGAGCAGATGCTGTTGTGCAACTGAGCCTTCCCATACAATAGCAGTACCACCAACTGCTTTTTTGGGAAGGATCAAGTGACTAAGAAATGTTTACACAACAAATGAGCTATATATTATTTCCTGGTAAACAGAGACATAGCAACCTCATAACACTATAAATTTGTTTCTTAATAGTAAATAAACCAATCTCTCCCTTTGTCAGTCAGCAGTGCAATCTGGTGTTCCTTGCACTCCAACTCTGATAATATTGTTCATTATATATCCCAAAGGCTGTTTCCATGCTGATCTCACAGGCGTTAACATCAACTAATCTGCTTGGTAAATAGGTCTGAGATGCTTTATTGTCCAGTTTCCTGGTAATCTGCTTTACTTATGCACTAGCACCAGCCACTTTTAACTTCCCACTGACAATGAGAATAAGTCACGGAAAGTATCTTTTCTCCAACAGGGACATGCTGTTTTTATTTAGTTTCTTTTGCAGAGTAGTTTGATGCCCAGAAGAGTTGGTGATGTTGGAAGCTTGAATAGGTCTGACCTGTGACAAATCTAATAGATCCAAAGAAGCTATCCTGGCTTGTACCCAGCCAGTGTGACAGCCCAGAGCTCAGGGAGCAGCTATGTGCTGCTGGACTGTAGCACTCCAGCCTCCCCACTGAGCTGTGTGTTCAGCTCAGTGCTGGTTGCAGGAACTCTCAGGAAAACAGCTACTCTGGTCTTCTCATTTTATGCTCTCCTTACTAAGATCACACAGAGGAAAAAAAAAAAGTGGGTTTTCAGGCCTTACTTTGAATAATAGGGTTTGCAGAGTGAATCCTTGTTCCAGAGTGCATTTCCCAAGGTATTAGAGAAATGAAGCCCTCCAGCTCCCACACATTAGCAGTGCTGAGTGGAAAAATACTCTGTGTCATGGGAAGAATGCCCATATGCCAAGGTGTCATTTGTGGTTAGGAGTAGGACAGAAACCTAATTTAAAGGCAGATGGAGGCTTATGGATAGAAAAAGGATAGAAATCGTCAGTATAAGGCTGGATGGCTACATCTATGCAACACATCACTCTTACGAGGGAGGAAAGGAAAAAAAATCTCTTTGAGTTGTTATAAAATGAATGTTTGGAGCAAGAAAAAGGGAATCATGGCCTCAGTGAAACATGAACTAAAATTCCAGTCTGTGCTAAGAACTATTTCTGTGGGGACACCAATGGAAAGAGCCTTAGTACTAGAGTATATGCCCTGTTCATGACCTCGCTGTGATGTGAGAAGAGATCACTATCATTCCCCTTGCTGGTGCCTGGTGTTCCTGTAGTTCTGCTTTTGGAAAATAATTGCCTTTAAGCAGAAGTATCTGGATTATAATAAACAGTGTAATATCCATACTCAGTGCTACTGTGAATAAAATTGAAAAATGCCACGTAAACCTCTCAAGTAGTGGATGGAGACAATATCATTCAGCTTGTGTGTGGCAACATGCATCTGAGGTAGCATCATCCATGAGGCAGCTTGTCTGCTCTTGGCTTTGAGAGTAAATGCAATTTAGAGATCAGCTAGGAAATACTAGAGTGTGGAAAGGCTGGTAGAGGGAAGACCTGGCTAAACCATGAAATACCCGTGTTGTTTGATCTCCTCTCTCTTCTCCCATGTTCTCTTTCTGCTTCTTTCCTGGTCCCTCTCTCTGATATAGCCCCTCCTCTTCCTGGTTATCAAGAAACATCCTTATGCCTTGAAATCCTTAAATTAATTCCCACTTCTTCCTTTCTTTGAGTTTTTCTGCAAAGAAGGTAATCTCTTGTGTCTTCCCCAGATACTAAACTTCCTCTGCCAAAATCACAGACTGAAAAGAATCATGGAATATACTGAGCTGGAAGGGACCCACAAGGAGCATTGAGTCCAACTCTTAGGCCTGCACAGAACCAAGAGTCACACCATGTGCCTGAGAGTATCATCCAAATGCTTCTTGAACTCTCTCAGGCTTGGTACTGTGACCACTTCCCTGGGGAGCCTGTTCCAGCACTCAACCACCCTCTGTTTGAAGAATCTTTTTCTAATATCCAACCTAAACCTCCCCTGACTACTGTAGGCAAGACCTTTGCTTTTGAATTCTTTCTAATTTGTTTTTCAGAACTAGGGTATAGCTTGTCAGGCCTCTATAAATAATAGCAGAATAAAAAAAAAACAAAACACCTGATACTTATTGACTTCATTCATGACCTGACTGTCCAGGTATAGTGCCTGGGGGTGAAAAAGGAAGGAAAAAAGGGAAATCTCTTTTTGTCTAGATAAGTCATTTGATTAAATTAGGTTGTAGGTATATGGTAGACAGTGTCTAATATACTTAAGCACGTGCTACACATGGGAAGTGTGTACCACTAGATTTTTAGAACTCGGATACTCAAGTTGAATTCGGCCAGGGAATTTTAAAGTCATGGAATTTCTTGATCATACCAATAGATGGCAATCCATCTTCACACCCTGTCGATTCTTCAATAGTGAATTAAAAAGAGGAGGAAAGGGAGAAAACAGTTTTTCTCAAATGCTTTTTTCCCTTTTAAGTGTCAGAGTTTCAAAGCTAAATGTTCAAATGCCCTGGAAATGAGAAATTATCTGAAAACTAGTACACTGCATGCTACCACAGCACAAATTACCCCATGCTGTCCTGTCAGATTTAATCTGCCTGAATCATTTTTGGAAGGGATGATATGGGATTTAGTTTCCACGTGAGCTAGTAAACTGAGATTAACACTGTTCTTGATACCATTGCATATTTTAATCTAAGATTCAGTTTATTGCCTGAGTTCTACATTGTGAAATCTTCAATAGATATCAAAAAGATATTTAGAAAAAAAAGAAAAAACATTAATCTAAAGTCATATGGAAGATACTTGATCTTCCAGTCCGACTGTGCTTTCTGCTACAGCAGTGTAATTCAGCAATAACAGCAAATAGCCTCAGTTTTGCTTAGAGCATCTGATTGTTGAATTAATTTAACCTTTTTACTTCCTTTATTTACTCAGATACTACCACTACAGCCACAGAGCCCATGGGCAGATGAGATTTTTTTTTGAGTTGATGTTTCCTACAAAAGGTAATTTCATTGGTGATATTTCCTACAAAAACTAATTTCATTGCTGCTGGTTTGGTTAAAAAGAGAAAAATACAGCAAAATGGATGCCTTTGACCTGGCTGTGCAGTTCTCTGCACCTGGGAGCAGGCTGGGGCCAGCAAGATCAGTTCATTTGAAAAATAATATTTATTTCAGCTGCATTATCTTTTTGATCCAGGGTGTTCCTCCCTGTACAAAGGATAAGACTATGTGGAAAGCAACTAAACAGGGACAGCAGTTGCACCCTCTGGCCTGATAGCTCGGAGAGAGCTACATGGACTCCAGCAGGCAGTCATCCCTGGAAAAGAAGAGGCACATCACGGGGAGCCATCCAGCCCTGCCACAGTGAGCCACAAGGGCCGAGGGCTGCAGCAGCGCTCAATGCCCACTCCACACTGCTGCACAAAAGGCTGCCACGCTGGGCATCTGCCAGAAGCTCTTCACCCACTGTCCTCTGCTTCACCCACAGCCCTTCTCCTGTCCTCCTGTGGCAGTATATGACCTGCTTTCTTCCTGCAGTGTTTGCACCAGGCTCTGCCTTTCTGAAGATTTGTGGTGGGGGGCACTCATTTGTCTGGCACCATCTGAAAGCCCGATGCTATTTGGAAAGAAATCATGGGCTTCTACACTACATACTTTTTCCTGAATTCTTAGCATCCAGTAATTTATCCTGTCATTTCTTCTACCAGAAACCAGAATACTGCAAGTCAGTAATTGCAATACCTTAATCTAGGGGCATTGTTAACTAAAGAATGCAGGTAGTGCTGAAAATAAATTGCATCTACTAGCAGTGCACATTATCAAACCAGAGATTTCATATGTGATCTTCCCTTTTACCAAAAATAGTGCCTTGTATATAAAGAATAGTCCTCTCATTTAAACTGCAAGCATTTGTTTGTGGGGTGGTACTCATGACTGATGAATAAAGCTGAGGCTGGAGAGGTTATTGTGGATGTGAAGGGCAGCAGTAGGGCAGCTAGTACAGCAAGTTAAAGAAAATGAAGTTTCATTCACTATTTACCCATTCTTCAGGTTTCCAAGTGTAAACATGTTTTGCTTCCAGGGAATAAGATCGCCATGGGCCTACAGGTACAGAAAAGGGCATGAAGTGCCTTGCACCATTCTTACCTTTCATAAGATTTCTGCCCTGAATGTTTGCTGTCATTTTATGTAGGCCTTTTATGTATTTTATGCACTTCAAAGAGTAGGTGTTTTTGTAGTGGGGCATCCGTTTACTTCTAGAAGGAGTATTATTCTGTCTCTTTGCATTTTATGAAGCTTTTTCCTTTATAAAAGTGCCCCAACTGCAGTCTAGGATTATGCGAAGTGGGGAGACAACACAAAAAAACTGGCCTTTAGCCTCCGGGGTAAATCTCCAGAATCTGAAGCCAACACCAGATGAACTGCTGAAGGGTTGCTGTTTAAGCCTTGACACCATTACCTCTCCTCTTTGACCTGAAGGGATTGATTACCTGCTTCTGGAGTATTAATGAGTTTGCTGAGCTTCTCTGCAGCAAACCTGTGGGCATGAAATTTCTCTTGCCTGAAAGAACAGAGGAGAAATATCTGTGCTTGTTTCTGTCACTCCAGTTTAACTGTTGATAAAGGGGATTTTGTCATCTCTGAAATGAACAGCGTCAGAATCTTTGAGTGTTCTATTTCCTCAAAAAAAAGGTAAAAATGGAGAGGGGAGTAAAATTAAGGAAGGAATGGGAAAAAGAGGAAAACACGCAAGCATTATTTTTCTGCTCTCAGAAACACATTTTCTAACACAATAAATATTAACAAGGCACAAGTCTCCATGCAACCCTGGCCGGTTCCCCAGTAGATCCATAGCACTGATCTGAGTGAAAGGGTGTTGGCTTCATTAATGGCAGCATTCGCAAGATACACACAAATTAGTCAAGCATGTTATGAGAAGGTAATGGATATAAAGTTAATGGAGGTTTTTTGCTGTCTTTTGTAGATATTTCTGAATGAACTGGGATGCTTATTCCTGGAGCTAGAGAGCAAACTCCAAAGACCACTAGATCAATGGTTGCGGTTTTTTAGTTTGGGGTTTTTTTATTAATTTTCAGTGAACTGAGCAGGATGCCATAGCATAAGCACAGCACAGAGATGGGGCCCTGGGTGCAGCACCAGGCTAAAAGTTACAAGACTCAGCTTTAAAGTTAGACTGTTAATCTGCTGCACCTTCATAGGTCACTTTATGCTCTGTGCCTCAGTTTCCCTCAGCAGCTCCTATCTTTCTTTAGGGTGGAATTTACTCTTCCTGCTGGGGATTTGCAGAACCCCAGTTGTGAGAAGTACGTGGACTTTCTGGGAGACTGTCAGGGAGACTAATATAGAAAGTCAGGCTCTGACTTTTAATCACAGGTTAGGAAAGCCCGGGTTGCATTGCTGACATCCACATGCTCTGTTCTGTGTCACTGCAGGCCTTTGGCATTTCCTTTGTTTTGGTTCTGCATACTTTCTGAGCATTCCATCAAACAAGGGCAAAAAAGACTAAATACAAGCAATTTTCATAACAAATGCAGAAAATATCAGTTCATGCAACATTGATTTTACTGCTGTGTGGATGCTTTCTCAGCCACACTGCATATCCTGTTTATTTCACAGCGTGCTTGCACATTTAATGTATGAGTTTGAGAGGCAAAAACTACCTTAAGGAACGTAACTTGACCTGTCATCTGGGGAAAGTTACCTTTTAAATTTTCTATTGTTTGCCATTCTGAGCTCTTGAGGAAAAGCATCAGGAGATTTATCCCTGACAAAGGATATGACCTTTGGTGAACTGAGAAACACAGCATGCAGTTTCTGTCTTAAACCAACTGTTCCATTGGTTGTCATATTTATTTAAATGTCCTCTGGCATAGCACAAGAAACCAGGAGGGTTCACATGCAAACTCACAGGCATTATGCTGGTTCATTCCCTAAAGAAGTACATACTTTCACACAAGCACAACTTTTTCCATAATGAAGAAATAGGAAGAATCCTTGTATTATATTGGACTGACTATCAAATGAAAGCTACATCTTCCACTGTCAGGAGTCATGGGCCCATGTTTGGCTTCACAAGTAGAAACTGGAACTATTCTGAGTCATAACTCCTATTAAAACATTTCTGTTTAGCCAAGGATCTGTATATGGAAAGAGGAATGATAGATAGTCATATTAATTCTATCTTTAGTCTAAGCTGAGACCACCAACATTAAAATGCCACAGCATTACTTCTGTAGCATTTCTCTAGGCAAAGCTAAGTTTCTGCATATTCCCTAAATGTAGATTTCCATAATGTAGTATATTGTGATGTCTTTAACATGTTGCCTTGGCACTGATATTTCTGGGTTTATTGTATTGTTTGGCTTAGGGAAAAAGTCCCCTTTAGGAAGAAAACTCTATAAAGAAGAAGTAAAATAATGAATCCTTAAGAACCAGAAGGGCATACAGGCTCCATTGCAATCCCTGAAAAGAGATTGTACAAATCAAGGAAAGAAGAAAGGAATCATTGCAAGGGAGCTGGAAAAATGGCTTCTGAGAAAGAAAGAATCATTCTGTCATGCCAAGACCAAGCACCTTTTCTTTCATACTATCCCTTCAGTGCTTTTCCCAGCTTCCTTCCTGATATCTCTTGTGTAAACAGTAGAATAAAATTTATTGAGGGTTTGGATACAGTGAGTGTCCCTTCATTTTCCCTAGTGTTCTCATGGTTGAGTATAGTACATTCTTCCTCTTCAGCCTTGAAATCAACTACTGTTTCCCTTCTGGAAAACCTTTGTTACTTTCAGAGAATCTCTGGAGGGTTTTCCCAGTCTACTTTGGCTGTTTTTCTCAAAAAAGACTGCCTCTTGCATTATGAGCTCTGTCCCCAAGCTCCAGTGAGTAAACTTAAGGTGACACTTTATGTCTAAACAATTTAGCTGAAAGGGCCTTATTTGTGTTAACCTTTTCCTCCTAAGCATCAGGACTCTAAAGCGTCCAGCAAGTGTGGAAATATTTCAGTAATGGAGATGGGATACATGATTTACTGTTGTTTCATGTTTTTATTTTACTAAGAATATCTGATACTTCTGTAATAAGACTTTGCCTGTCTGCTTGGGGGCAGGGTGCACAGGCATGAAAATTTTGAGTCCTTCCTGAATTCATTCTAATGGCCTTGTACCTTAGCAGCCCTCAGGGCAGCAGCTTCCAGAAGACCTGGATTGTGATAAGGAGAGTGAACAAAGAGGCAGCAGAATTACTGATCCTGGGCATGGAAACTACAGAGAATGAGTGAAAACTTGACCTAAAGGATATGGACTGGAATTAGAGGGCGAAGAACAGGTCACTGGTGCACTGGAGGGGAGTGGGGGTTGCCTTGGACAAGCATCCAAGTTGGGAGGGACCTGGGACTGACTAACCAAGAAGTCTCGTGCAGGAGAAGAAGCAGGGAGTTGAGAACTGGCTGTGTTTGATGACTGATGGCTGGGACTGGGGTGAGAAGCTTGAATGGAAACTGGTGTGGCAAGGATGAGGAGAAGCAATGAGGATGAACCATACAGAGTGGGATGGAGAAGAGGGTAATGTTTGAGTAAGTCAGACACTTCCCACACCAGGCAGGAGCACAGGCTGGGGTTTCCATAACATGTTTCCTCGTTCTCTGCAAATGTGAAGTCTTCCATCTCCCCTATGAGAGAAACATATTCTCCCCTCTCCATGCTGATAGACATCAAAGATGACAATCACTGCTTGCTATGAATTACTTCATTAGTTTGAATTAGTTGAAAGCTCTTTTTATATACTTAGGGATCCAGCCTGGCTGGAGCTCTGAGACTGACACCACATGTCAGAAAAGCTTCTGACTTTTTTTGATTGTGCAGTTTCTCTGCATGTTGCAGAGAAGTACTTTCCTCAAATTCCACTCCTTCATTTGCACATTTCAAATTAATCTTTTGGCCATTCTTAAAAGCTGAGTCTGGTCTGTTTATTTAACTGGATAAATGTCTGATATAAAATCTCATTAGCCCAACAATTACCTTTGACACCATAGATGAATAAAGTCTCTGTGCCATGTAAATTAGGAAATCACACTAAGTCCTTTCCAAGTCTGAAAAGGCAGTTTTGAAAGACATTCAAAATGCAGAATATCAGTTAAGTCATTAATATTTCTGCAGTGGGTATGGTTCATATTAGAAATCCTGAATATCACCAGACATAGGATTTTATTATTATTCCTCATGATAAAGCTGTCCCTATACATCATATGCAGACCAAAAGTTGCGACATTAATCATTCCACTTGATGATTCTTTCAGCTCTCTCTGTATGTCATTTCTTTGGAAAATAGCAAAAAGAATGAAAAAAACAGGAACTTATCTATAAAGAGAAGGAATATAGGATGGCGAGTCCATTCTTTCCAGCACTTTTATTATTAATCCCCATTATTAACTATTCTTAAGCACTATAAATAAAAAAAATTATTTACAATGTCAGAAATTTGGATTTGGGTTTGATTGCCTTCTCCACTTCTCCTGTGTTCTCTCTGATGTGGTGAAAAGACTCTCTGCTTAGTGAACATACATGAAACTCAAGATTTGCAAACTGAGGGAGCTGGCAGAAGTGCTCACTGAGATTTTTATTATTAGATTTTATATTAGGAAATATTTCTTCATGGAAAGGGTTGTCAAGCATTGGAACTGGCTGCCCAGGGAAATGGTTGAGTTACCATCCCTGGAGGTATCTAAAAGATGTGTAGATGTACGCCAGGGGAAACGCTTTAGTGGTAGCTTGGCAGTGTGGATATAACAGTTGGACTCAATGATATTGAAGATCTTTTGCAACCTAAATGATTCTATGATTTCAAAGAAACCCAAGTACCATTCATAGCCAACACCATTCAATTGGCTCTGAGACTTTGCTGTTCTGAAAATTTAGTTGGAATCTTTCTGAAGTGACAGGCATTGTCAGCTTCAGTGTTTGGTTTCCAAGTCCCTCAAGTCCTTTTACAAGGATTATCCAAACAGTGCTTGGAATTGGAAGCTTTTTTAATGGGCTGTGTTTGTTCAGAGAACCTGTAAAAGTTAACATGAAAGTGCATGTGCAAAGGAGAAAAAGAGCTTTGTATGAAGTTTTCCATTTATGTAGCTTTGTTGTGTCATTCTTTCTTAATAAATGAAGCTATGTAGGTTTTCCCACACAGTAGAAAAATAATTGGATTTCAAGTAGACATGCCAGAGCCTTGTTTACTCAGATGTCATTCGTTTATGGTACGGCACCTCTAATTCTGTAGGGCTGTTCTGGCCATCTGGGTCACCTGCAGCCTCATTAGAGTGTACAGGTATGGTGTGCCTGTAGTGAAAACTGTGGCTGGTAAAAAGAACACATTACAATTACCCCTAACCTGGACCTCAACCTGGGAAGATTTTTTTTAATATTGAAATGACTTTCAACCACTCCAGTAGAGATGAGCAAAAAACAGGAGAGTTAGAAAGAAGCAAAATAATGAAGTGATTAATATTCACACTATAAAGAATTCACTCTTCTCATCTGTTAGATATCACTGCATGTTGCATACTTATCTGTCTGTAAATCAGATGCAGACTGATGATTTGAAAAAAAAAAAGCTATTTATTGAGAGAACTGCACGTCTGTTCATGTTTTAGCATGCTGCCTGCTGTCTGGATTTTAAAAATGTAGTTAATTGTCCCTAATTCTATGGACTTTTTTGTGCAAATGTATTTTCA
>VYXB01006850.1:0-17411 GCA_013397135.1 Pachyramphus minor
TCTCTGAAGGTCATCTAGCCCAATCCCCTGCGATGGCAAGGGACATTTTCAAAGCAATCAGCTTGCTCAGACCTAACTCTGAATGCTTCCAAGAATGGGGCATCTACCACTTCTCTCAACCTGTACCAGTGTTTCACTATTCTCGTTGTAAAATTTTCTTCCTTACATCTAATCACAATCTGGCCTTTTAGTTTAAAACCATTGCCCCCTATGCTATTGCAACAGGCCCATGTAAAAAGTCTGTCCCCATCTNCCCATCTGTCCCCTTTTTGGTACCAAGAAGTGCTTCTAAGGTCTCCCCGGAGCCTTCTCTTCTCCAGGATGAACCACCCCAGCTCTTTCTACCTGCCTTCACAGGAGAGATGCTCCATCCCTCTAATTGTTTTTGTGAGCCTCTTCTGGACTCAGTCCAACAGGTCCACAGCTTTGCTGTTCTGGGGACTTCTGAGATGGACACTACTCCAGATGAGGGCTCATGAGAGTGGAGTAGAGGGGCAGAATCCCCTCCCTCAACCTGCTGCTCCCCCTGCTTTTGATGCAGCCCAGGACACAGTTGGCTTTCCAGGATACAAGCACATATCGATGGCTCATGTTGAGCTTTTCATCCACCAACACCCCCAAGTCCTTCTCCTCAGGGCTGCTCTGAATTCCCTCATCCCCCAACCTTGGGGGGATACCAGGGCTTGCTTGGACCCAGGTTCCAAACGTTGCAGGTGGGCCTTGCTGAACCTCGTGCTGCCCTGGGTAGCAACATCCTCAGCCACTGCGCTGCCCACAACATCCAAGCTACTCAGCAGGAGACCTTCCACTGCCCAATGAGATGCTACTGGAGTTGGTCAGCCAGGATGGTCCCAGCAACATCCACGTGCCTCAGGATCCTGTTGGCACCAGCAGAGGCATCTCCCACTACAGCTCTGTCTTGGTCTCACTGCCCACCTCCGACTGCAACATCCCTCCAACACTGTTCTGAGTCTCGAGCAACTCAACACCATCAGGACAGGACCCCCAGACCTCTGATGGAATACAGGGACAGCCTTCCCACCAACCCAGAGTAGCAGGCTTGAAAAGAGGGGGAAAAAAGCATAGAAGTACGCTTCCAAACCTACCCAGCAGTTGCAAGGTTCTCTCAGTCACCAGGAGCGTGATGGAACTAAATCTGCAAGAGTGATAAAATGGAGATTGGGGCGCTGGGAGTGGGTATGAAGATGTGGTGTAGCTAAGAGTTGTTTATGTTACCTTATTTAAGTTCTTGTTACACTTTTACTCTTGTTTTTTTACGTAGCATGCCAAATGATACACAGGCTATTATCTTCAGAAAAAGCAACACCACCGAAACGGCTACAAAAAAATCAGCTTACACAGTAGTTTAATACAAACACTGTAACTAAAAAACATGAACTATATCTACTAGCAGTAAAGTCCCACTTTCAAGCAGTAAAACCCATCAAGTCTAAGTTTCGTGCAGACCAGTATCAACAATTCAGTTTTTACAGCATTCTCACAGTCAGCACGAGAAAGTAACCACACAATAAATACAGCACTATCCTTATGCAGAACTGCACAATTCCATGCTAAACAAGACTGTCCAACAGGATAAGTGCAGCTCTGTTTGAAAACTACAGTAGCTGTTAATCAGCAAGTATTTTCTTCCTGCCCTTTCTTCTCCCCACTTTTAACACCACCGGTAGCTTCACACAAAGAAAAAGAGGGAGAACTTGTTTCTTTTCAATTTAAGAGGTCAACCTGTTTCTCCTGCTGGACATAGTGGCAGAGGAGACTCCAACTTAAGCTTAACTCCATCACAAAATTCGAATTTGCAGAGCAAGAAGTGCTAACAAGTAGATTGATGCAAATGATGGGGGGTTATTTAATAAGAGCCCCACATCAGCAGGTTTAGAAAGTCACCTTCCACAGCAAGTCGTGATACATGAATAATCATTCGGCATCTTTCATAACCAGGACTACCACAGGAAGGACAGGGGATACTGCCTTATGACTACTTCAGAAACAGCTCTCAAGGTACAGTATTTTCTACCTAGTAGCCCTAAATAACATAAATGGATTAGCTTCCCTCCCTCTCTATTCTTTGGGGTCAAAAAAATCTTACAATCAGTATCACAACCAGCACTACATTAACTTTAAATACATTGATTTTCAGCACTGATACATGAATAAGTACAGACATGTTCCTATTTTTACGGAAGTTATAAACTCAAGCATTACTCAAAGCTGAATATCTTTCTTGTAACAGAAGGGGTTTTTTTCATGAAATATCTTTTCTTTGTCTTTATACTTGCTAAAAATCCCAAGATGAAAAGTCCTGAACTTTCTCCTTAAAAGTTAAAGGATCTTGGCACTGAATGTTAACTATTACCCCTTTACAGTCTGATTTATTAAATAAAAATGGGTGTTTTTTGACAAGGAGTGAACAGCCAAAATGATTCACACCAAGTGCTCACCTAGGTCAACAGCAGGTATTTATTTAGGGAACTATCCTCAGGACCCCTTTAGAGGTAGTGCAAAGACTGCCTGAACTACAAGTCATCTCTGCATATTTGATATGCACATCTTCAGCCTCTCCAGCCAATAGTGACAACAAATGTCACAGTCCAATTAGGTACTTTGTGAGGGGACAGAAAAAACGCCTAATTTATTACACACTTATTACCTGATAACTGGATGCCAACTTCAGATGCCATTAAGAAAAGTCACTCATTCTGTCAGCCTGTGCTATATATCTTATTTCAATACACCTTTATCACATCACCTTTTGATTTCATTAAAATCAAGTTAGCAAACTACCTTTATATTCTAAGATTTTCAATCACCTTACACATCAGTTTGGTCTGTGACCAGATTTTATAGAAAGTGGACATGTATATTAGTTTGCTACCCAAGAAACTAGGTCAGCCATCTTCTGAAATCCATTCAATCTCTGCAAACAAGCAGAAAAAGGCAACAGTGGTATGGTGGGGTTTTGTTTGGATCATTGGAATTCTTCAGCCTTTATTGGAACAAGGCTGTTTTGCAGTAGCTTCATGTATTTGTCTTTAATCTACTTCTAAAGTTCAGTGCCCTGGATGACAGTACTCTTTAAGTGGCACCTGAAAAGATCATTAATCTGATACCAAGTCCACAAGGCTGCAGCTGTAACAAAGTCCATCTTCTGGCACCTGTTCTCCTCCCATCTCTGCTTTCCTGAAGTTCTCCCCTTCTTCACTTACCCTATGACTCAAATACTAGATTCTCAAGCAGCACAACAAATCAAGAGTGATCATATAGTAAAGAAGTCCTGGATCAGCCATCAACTCCAAGTCTCAAACACATCCCAACCTTTTGTTCCTACTCCCAAAGTACTGGGAATTGCCACTTCCTCAGCTGCCAGGAGAGCTGCTGTGCAAGGCTCTCCCTTGGCTCAGAGGTACCACCAGTTATGATTTGCAGGAGTTTTTTGGAGATTGTTTGGGTTTCTTTTTGTTTTTTTTACTTATAAAACTGCACTTCAGTACATTGTCTATCTTCCAGTGTGGGGAAAACAAAACCACAACTACAGTAGTGCCATGTAGAAGATACCATTCCTAGGACTACTACNGCTACAGTACTGCCATTCCTAGGATAGATTCCATTAGACAGATACCATTCCTAGGACTACTACTACTAGATGTATAAAACACAGAATAAAGACATCATCTGTTCCTTAGCTAGCACACTATTTTTAGACAAAGAAGATTATCATAAACAAAGAAGTTTAATATTTATGCTCACCACCTGGGCTTATAAATTTGTATCGAATACAAATTCATTTTGGAACAACAGATGACAGGAATAATCATATTCAGACTTTTAAGTGACAAAATGATTCATATATCTAAAACAATGGAGAACTAGCAGTATTATCTTCCCCCATCCACACTTCTCTTGTTTGTACACCAGTGTCAGCAAACCTGAATCCACCACCTCAAACTTTCCTCTCATACCAACAAGGATACAGGGCATTTTGTTCCCACATCCTAAGAAAGGTGGGGAAGGAACAATGGGGTTTTATACTCTTTTGGACTGAAATTATTTAAATTAGGGGGCAGGTTGTTTTCGTTTTACTGAGATGTACGATGCCACTAAATGCAGTGTCTTTTCCATGAAGGAAGGAACACTTACACTGCTGTGCTTTCCCTGCCATGCCCAGTACAGCTGTTCTGCATTTACTCAGCAACAATGCAGAGCACTCTGCAAAGGTTTGCTGTAAGTTCAGAACAGGAGAACAGCCTATATTTCATGTTTCCTTCCTTCTGCAAGGTTGAGTCACATCCTTAGGTCTCCTTTTAGAAAGCTAACAAACCATGGTAGAAGGAAAAAAGAAGTCTTTAATGAAGAAGCTTTGCCTTCAAGAGAACATACAGCACTGACAGAGGCCACAGTTCAATTCTCTGGCTCATCTTCTGCAGTGACACAGACACTTTTTTCCTCTTAAAGCAAAACCCAATGTTCCTCACAGCCAGACAACTTCATCAAAGGATTTCCAAGATAAATGAAAGGCACTAACATTAATGAGTGAATAATGCAGACAAATTACTTGAAATTACTGTATTTAAAAAAAAAAACAACCACCCTCACATGGGAAAAAGCAGAAAGTTCAACTGGCTTTAAAGACAATGTCTTTCTACACAGCAAATTCAAAAGTATAAAATTAAGATCTGTATTTGTTTCGTTTGATCTCTCTAGCACTTCAAATAAAATAACGATTTATCCTATTATATCTTAAGCAAGACTGCCAGCAGATGAAACAGTTCTTGTCTCGTTTCCCCTGTTCTATCAACTGGGTAAGTTCACTGCTTAAAACTGCTTTAAACAAACAGCTTGTGTGGTTGTAATCTGGACCAGTTTCACAAGCCTGTTCCATGTGGCCCAACCAGTACACAGACAGGGCAAGCAAAACTGTTACCTTGAATCGATTAAGTCCAACCATTAGACCTGCTTCTGTTTATGCAATATACAACCACAGTTCATTTCATCACACTGAAACAGAGGGACCTCTTCAAACCACCTACCCTGCACACCTGTATGATCAAAACAATTAAGCACTGGGATTGGAGCATCTCAACTCAACAAAGATCAAAGATCAGCTGCTACAGCTGTTTGTATCAGCTTAACTTTTGACTGCACACTCCATCTATTGGATTCTGAAACAATTATTCACATATCACAGAGTATTTCATATTGTGGTTTAAATATATATTTTATATCAACATATTATAAATACTATGTTTATAAGTATTAAGCAATAGAATATGCATTTCTATCTAAACCTTCCAGTGAGTCAGAAGCTGGGCAAGGAGACAAATGCAAATGTAATCATTTTCTTATAAACACGATAAGCAGACAGAAATGATTCCCTGTTACCAGGCAAATAGATTAGATAACACACTTCCACCTTTTCTGCTCTGGATAAGCCAAAGGTCCAGATATGCTGTTTCAATCTTTGTATGTGCTGTAGTTTGCTACAAACACAAGTTTAGAAAAAATACATGTTAAGTCAAGAATAAAAGGTACAAGTCTCAGTAAGCATGAAATAGTTATGAGGCTGTACCTTTCACAAATGTTTTCCAAAATAATGTCTTTGAAGTCTAGCTAGCTACTAAAAAAAACAATGCACCATGTCTCAGAAAAGAATATCATCTTTTTCAAACTTGCTCAAGACAAACTGGAAAAGCCCAGGTAAATTTTCAGAATGACTCCCATATAACTAAGAAATGTATAAGTGTTTTCCATTATAAATTCTTGGGCAGTACCAGATACTGACACATGAAAATTATATTTTTCAATAGCTATTATTTGCAGCCTATGATAAACACTACTCATCCTAGTTAAGGAAAAAAACAACAAAAAAATAAGAGATACTAAATTTAGTTCTTCTCAAATGATATTAGAAAAACCTGAACTATCAACCTTGCAGATCAGTTTCACTGGAAAAGTAAGAAATTTTTTTTTCTGGAAGCACTGTTTCAGGAAAGAGTACTGGCTCATGGTTCTTCACAAAAAAAGAGAAGTTCACTGTAAACTTTACTTGGAACCAAAAGGAAATTTGTCAAAAAATGCAAACCAGATACTACAGTCTGCCCCAATTACAAGTATTGAGAAACCCTGAGAACCACAGCATAAAGGGGGGGGGGGGAAGGGAAAAAGGCCATGCCCTATNGGGAATGGAATAAGGCCATGTCCTATTCAACAATCCACCCCGATTCCAAAGCACCATTCAAATAAAACCTGTTTGGACTTCTGGCCTGACTGTCCCTGCACTCAGAGCTAATTAACAGACTACGAGGAGCATTCTCCCAGAATCCCTGAACCTGCTCCATCAGGAGGAGGGGCAGGAGGCTTGGAACTAGGTGATATTTAAGGTCCCTCCTAACCCAATCCCTTCTGTGAAAAAAAGAAAAGTTCAAAGACAAAATTCAAACAATTTCCTTTTCAGGTAGTTCTAGCCTCCGCTTTGCAGAGATGATTACAAGTGTTAATGATGCTACATGAAACATGTAGTAGGATAACAACCAGGCCTGTTGTACTACTCAGATTTTATTAGTAGCAGTTACTCTAAAATTTTTGGTTTAGGAGCATTCAAGAGAGCACAAAGCAAAGAGAAGTATGGCTGGTAAGAGCAAAAGAAAACACAAAGAATGTTATCTATGTCAGATATTTCCTGAAGAACAAGCAAGAAGAGCTTTCTACACAAATGCCAAATAAAAGAGGATTAGAAAGGACAAAACAGTAAGAGTGAAACTATCTGACCAGAGGTAAAACTAGAGCATGAACCCCACCTTCCAGTTACTTCCATTGCAGCACTGCAGGCAGGACACAGTCTCCACGTTTCTGCTGCAAGCCAGTCCTGTAACAGCAGCCTCAGCAATTTATGGAGCAGAGCACAGCTGAGAGCAGTGAGGGAGAGATGATGTTACACACAATAAGCGGCTGATAAGAGAAAAAATACTTTTACGAGGTGCCCTCCTTCAGTGAAGGGCAGCAGATGAGGTGTAGAAATTCATACTCTGGGACTGCCTAAGGCGAGGGTGGGGAGGGGGGAGACTACCTTAACTAAATCAGTTCTAAATCAAGCAAAAAAAAAACCTGACACATAAGCACAAGTACTTTAAAGAATTAGGGTATTTATAAAGTACTGTGATGACTATTCAGACATATGCAACAAGGCTTTCACTCACTGTCTTTAATTTTTTTCTGTCTCTGAGCTCCCAAGAAGTTGTAACACTAGTTCAAATTAAGACTGAACGGTGTCCTTGAAAAGAGATACACTGAAGTACCAACAAAAATTAACTTATCTTTCTTATGATTATGTTATTAAGAAATATCTTGAACTGTTAAATGAAATTTGTGCTCATTTACAACACATGATAAAAACGAAACAATCCTTTTCCAGAGAACACCATTTTACCAGGACTAAAGAAAATAATTCAGTTGGTTCTTGTTGGTTTGTTTTTCTGTGTTTTTTTCCAAACACTGATTCAGAACCAGGAAATAGACCAATTCTAAGCACAACAATTGTGCTTTTCATTTAAAAGGAAGCATTTGACCTGCACCTTTTCTTTTCAGCATGCTAAAATGCTCAGACCAAACCTGACATGTTCTCTGAGGAAGTGATAGCTATACAACAGTGGAAGCTAAACACAAATTACTTGAACTTAGTAAGTGATTTTTAGGTCTTTTACTGAAGCTATTGCATATACATTAAAACCACAAAATTACGCAGCACTGAATCATTCTGGCAGTGTTATATATGCAACACATTGTGAAAAATCGAACTATATTGTACTTGGTATTTTTTATTTCCTGACAACTGTCAGTGACACACGGTATGCCCTGGTGGGTGAGTGTATGAATGCCTGTCCTCTGGCAGGGAGGACCTGCCCTCAACAGATGGAACAAGAGCATAAGCAAAGCTTGTATCACTGGCACAACAAAACAGAGGCTTAAAAATCACTGAAGTATTTTGGCCAGTAATTGAAATATTGGTTTCCTAAAAACACACATGAGTTCCACATTGGCTCAAATTTGCTTTGGATACAAACTGCCCCACCTGGGTACTGCCCTGAGACACAGTATAACCAACTTACATGCAGTGTGTGGACACAGATGCAAGTACATGGGTGCACATGTGGTTTTATATATATATACACGCACACACCCCACCCCACAAACATCTATACACATGGGAGTAACTAAGATACAAACTATATCACTTTCTTGAGTCCCATTCTCTAGAGACAGATGGCTGTTCATTTGCTTTGGGTTTGGGCTTTTTTTTTTTTCCTTTTCAAATACAAGTTTTATCACGACTGTACTTCCTTTTCTTTTTAGTGCTGCTACTCCAGCTCTCTCCTGACTCACCCACACGTAGCCATGCTTCAGCATGCCGCACTTCATGTTCTTTTATAAAGTGTCACTACGATTCCTACTTGAACTGAAGGGACTTAAATTGAATAAATCCACCCACAGAGGTAAAGGTGGGTAAAGCTGATAGATCACATAACTAAACACACAAAGCCTACACAAGGTCAGAAACAGCACCCAAGGTTCTAATTGTTTAAAGTCTCTATTTATGTGTCCTTTTCCACATAAAAGCACCTCAGGTTTGAACGCCAATGTTTGTCACATTCCAAATATCACATCAGAAGCCAGCTGTGCTTCTAAGAAACCCAGACCAGCTTCTGAGATGAAAAGCACTCCTGTGATCATTCCCTTCCCTAGGAGGGGATAAAAATCTCTACCTTAAGGCCAAAGAGAGATTTGCTACCCATGAATGCCAGGCTTTCAAGAGAAGCAAGTTTCTACCAAATTTCATCTACAGGAGAAGTGTTTCTAGTCCTCCTAGATGCAAAGTTGAACTGCCAAATATTAACTGAACCTAAGCCAACACAAAAGGTCTAGTAAAAAAAGGCAAAAATCAGAGCTCCACCAGCAGAGGCTGCTGGTCTTTTCTTTATGCAGGAGTAAACACTTGTTCCTTTTTTTTTTTTTAAACACTATATAGTTTTCTAACCAGCACAAACCTAATTCATAGTATTTCTCTTGAAAAAGAAGCTTCCAAGGAAAAAAACCAACAAAACCACAAAGTCAATAAATCCAACAGGGTAGTAAATGTGGGGTTTTTACCCTTTCTTCTACTGGCAGAAGGAACAGCAGCTTTATACTTCTTACCTTGGCTGATATTGTTTCTCTTCTATAGGGAATCACCAGAAGCCACAAGACTCTACAAAACAAAGAACTCATGGGTTCTCCCCTCCAGTGGTTACAGTAGGACAGAACTATCTGTCAAATTAAACAGCTAAACAGAGCAATGAGGACAACAGACACCACTGAAAAATAAAAACCAGCTCGTTCCTCCTCCCTTCAGCATAAAGAATTGCCCAATATTCTGCTAATGAAGCTGTAGCATCACTTTAACTTTTCTATAATATCTGCAGGCTAAAAGTAGCCCCTCAAGCTGTGCGAATACAGCACTGCTAAAAGAATGCATCAATATCAAATGTTTACAGAAACTACTAACACCAGAGTGCGAGTTCTTGAGAGTCACACAATGCCAGAATTAATACTTTCTCATTTCTCAAGCAACATTTTTACACAAGAAGAAACCAGAAACAACTTTGCCTTTTTGAATGGCCATGTGCTGCTGCTGCGATAACCAACATGACCTCGAGTGCTGCCATGTTCTCCGATTCCATTACGGAAGCTAAATGTTGAAAGGGACAACAAACAAACACAAGAAACAAGTGTGAAATTAGAATTTAGTATTAAAATGGAACCCTAGCAAGAGAAAAGCAGCAAGTTCGATGGGGATGTGGCTGCAACATGTAAACCATTCTAAAAAGGGTCAAGTTACAGTCATTTCTAACCATGCAAAACCAACTGAACTTCTCTGTGCCTCCGCTCCTCCTGTAAAATAGGAAGTAAACTACTTCCTCATCTCACTAGACCATTCTGATAATAAATAACTTTACAGAAAGCAGTACCAGACTATCCATGAGGAAATTAACTGCATCTCTGGAGCAATCTAGCAAGAGCATGGCACAGTCTAAAGCAATGAAGACGTGCTATTGAGAACTTGTTCACTAAACTAGGACCTGCCACCTCATGGAGGGGGAGGGGGTGATGTAGCAAGGGTCCTAATGGAAGAAACAGCCTACAATTATGTATTCATGGCTGCTTCCTTTCTGCAGTGTCTTGACTTTTGAGCACTGCTTTGCAGCCTAACAGGGAAAACCCAGTACAGGCTCTTAACTAGGAGATGAGCCCAGATAATTCATCCTCGTAGTTACAAGACCAGAATCAGAACCATTTGCTCACAACACCAATTTTTACCACTCACAGTTACATATTAAGATAAAGTGGTGAAGACATGTTGGCTAATAATGGCAATGGACAAAACTCTATGTTTTATTTCACTGTAGTAGCTTCCTTACAGATTTTCAGACTCTACCATTGCAAGTTCCTTGTCCAACAGACCTATCTGCTTTCTTCAGAAAATCCCAGCTTCTACTCTTACCCCTCCATCTTTCCCCACCCAACAGGTCTCTTTTACATATTTTCTTTGTCCAGCAAGTCCCTATTCCCCTGGGTGATGGGCAGCATCATTCCCACAGACTCCCTGGGTACTGATCCACACTTTCCACACAGCCAGCGAGCTCACAACCCAATTTCTCCACTTTTTTTTTTAATAACCTGGGCTCAACTCAGTGCCACATTCTAATTAATATTCTTCCCCTCTTTCAGCTCAAAGTAAGCTGCCCCTCCTCCTAGTTAATTGCCAAGACCCCTCACCTCAGTCCTCTCTATCCAGACTCATTTCTTCTCCCATGCTGCCTGCCTGGATACATGTTTATTAGAGCATGAGTTTTCACAGGACTGTAATGGGGTCATACTGAGGCCCATTCTGGACCAGGAACAGGGGAAAAAGCAAAGCAAGAGGCATCAGCCCTGCAAAAACACTCTGCTGTAAAGCTGACACACACTAGAGCTATTTGAAGAGCTGTCAAATTTTAAGACTTTTGTTACAACATCTGTTCCCAAGCTTCACTTTTGGCAGCTACTGAAGTAGTTTGACTGAAATTCCTTTGAAAATCTGACAAAATATTAACATCAATATTATATAACACTATTTGCTCAAAGTATTAGGTCTTGATCAATAGTCTCCTACACTGCCATTTACTCAACTTTACTGCCAGTCCCATATACGGTAAGTTCCCTTCTGGGATACGATTCTACTCCATGTTTATTAAGAAGTCAGAATTACAGAATAATGGATAGTTTCTCCATAACCACTCTGAACTCTGATAAACCCAGAAACTTCAGAAAAGGTAAGAAAACAACTTGGGTTTTGTTAGGCTAGTTGAAAGCTCTTGTAGGATTGTCCTCCAAACTTCAAGGTTGGAGATATCAACTAGATTATGTTATTCTGTTACTCCCACTAAGAAATTAATCCAGCTCTGAACTCTGAGATGCAAGTGTAAGAACAGGCAAAGCATCTACTCTTTTAGTGCTCAGGAGTTACATGTGAGAAGAAGCAGCAAACAATCTTCTACAAGTAGTAGCCATAGCAAAAAATTCTAAAACTATCATTACAATTCAACTGCCCGTTCAGCTGACAAATCCACATCTCCCCACATACAGCTTCTACACATAAGCAAATCAATTAACTGCTTCCACAAGCAATCCTTACACAATGCTCTCTCTTGTCTGTATGATCTTCATTTATATAAAAGGTCAGCAATTTTATCTGTGAGATGAAGCCTCATGAAGTCTAGTGGTTACATATTTCACTTCCACCTTGGGAAGGAACAGTTTCAAGTAACTGTATGTCTCAGCACATAAAAGGTGCAAATACAACAAGAAATGAATTAGCTTTTCACGCCCAGAATGCACTTTGCCTGAGAATTTTCACTTTCAGGGACACTAAACAGGAAGGTTTGTTAAAAAAAAAAAAAAAAAAAAATCCCCAAAACAAACCAACCAACCAAAAAAGCTAGGAATATATTTCTTATTAATCCTTACAGCTTTTATTTTTTTCCAGGATAACAATGTTAGAATTCAGAAAACTGCCTTGGTTTTTCTTCAGTAGAAGGGTCAAACTGATTTGTGCATCAGAGGCTGAAACAAACACCTTCGTTGACAACACAAAAAGGCAAGAATTCAGTTTCCGTAAGGATGTTACCCTCAAGACTGCTATAATAAAAAGGAGAGCCAGCCATCATCCAGTGCCACACCTGACTGGAAGAATACACAATTAGATATAACTTTTGAAGTTACAGAACTGCTACAGCCACTAGTCACAGAAACGGGGCTTTCCAGTCAGCTAATTTACAACTCAGGCTCCCAGGAACTCATCTATCACCTTGTGTAGTACACCAGAAAAAGTTACTCACGTTAACACTCCATTTAATTTAATCATCTAGTACTGAAGGAGAACTAGAATTGCCTCATGGCTGAATTTAAGAGTCTTTTGAACTATGCCAGTTAAACAGAATTTGCTCACAGAACAGCCTCCTGCTACCGGGGAACAGTTAAGCCCTGTAGTCTGAAGTAAAAAGAGCTTTTAAAAATGTATCTAGGACAGTGTTCTGCTGCACTTTCTTACATATAAAGTGATTACCAATACAAGATTTCTTTTTTGCCTGGTGGACACCCATTTCAGGTAAAGCATTTGCTGATGGAATCAGCCTCGCAGACAAACGTATTAACTGCCTACAGGATCAAGCTTTAGGTTTTGGTGTGGGTGGCAGACAGAAGGCCTGTTTTGCAAGGCACGCTATTTTTGTAGCTACAGCTACACCAAACTGAATGCACTCAATCTCCCAAACTAAGCTGTCCCAGACCAATCCCACTGCTTGTACAGGGACCACCTGGGAATCCCAAGTGCTACAGACACAAGCCAGAGAATCAGTGACACACTTGAGTAATCAAGACCACAAACCATACAGCACCCTGAGCAGAGGTAAAAGAATAAAAATATATCCTCCCATACAAACACTATTAGAGGAAGTTAGTTCTATACGCTTGAAAATTGTATATAAGTACAATCTCTATGTTTCAGAGGTATTTAGTCACCAATTTTTCCTACAGTCCCACTACAATTTCATGTAGTAGGGAAAATTGGTGGATTTGATCAGTCATATACCATTCCCCAAATGCAATATTAGAAATTTAGGTTAGTACAAATAAGGCAAACAGTCTTTCCCAAGACACATAAATTAGTCAATAATTACTAAAAATTCAATTAAAAAATCTTTTTCTAGGTGCTGAAAAAGTAACACTAAAGAACTCTCAAAAGTAATAAGTCTGGTACCAAAAGTTCTTTTATAAATCAATTTCATGACCAGTATTAACATTATCAGAGTTAACCAGAAATAAATTACTAAATATTTCACCAATACCACCTGATTCAGTAGCAACAGCAAGAGAAGAGGGCAGCACAACCAGATGACAAAGGCTGTAACAGCAGATTTGAGTTCATAAGCCACATACGCACACTGAGTGGGACAGTGTCAGCCCTTACCTCACAACTATGACTGCCTTACAATTAACCTGAAATTCAAATGATCATGAGTCAAACGCGAAAGAATGCACCATTTTGCCTGCACCTTTCAATGTGCTTTGCCTGTAACTAGTTTCACTGTTTCCACAGTGAAGGTATTCTCTGTGCATCAGACTTTCACGTGACAGAGAGGACAAAATGCCATTTCTAAAACGCAGAATGCAACTAAAACCACAGGGGATGGGGAACACAGGAGAAAGTGCTGTAACTAAAAATACTTTCAGTGTTACCTACCTAGTCAATTCTAAAATTGCTCACTGTTTGTTGTTAGTTTCTGTCAAGCTCTGCTGTTTATATAATTGCAACACACGTATCCCCAGTAAGCACTGGAACTGCAAATGTAAAACAGCGCCTATGTAAGAGCCTATCGCTCTCAGCAAATTTTATAGAGTCAGAAACACTCTGCCAGCTGCAGCAGCCAACTTGTGGCACTCGAGAGAACATTCCTGAATCACAGATGGGGGGAAACTGAGGTGATTTTAAGAGATCCTGAAATTAAAAGCAATCAAATAAACCCCTTTTTTCATAAACTAGCAGACAAACACAGACTTCTCTACATTTGATTAGAGGTGTTATATTTTCCACAATCACAGGGAAGAAAATACTAATAGTCCTACATTCATATGGCCATAGATTAATAATAAAGGACAACTTACGAGATATGCAAAAGGACCATCAATTTATTTAAAAATGCTCTTTATATACAAAACCAAATGGGATTAGAAAAGGCATCAAATGGTACATACAAGTGGCCATCATTTAGAGCTGGAAAATTGTTTGAAATAATTCTTACCCTGCCTAATTGATGGATGCATTTCAGGTGCCACAGGTAGTCCAGATGCCAATGCTTCACAGTCCCAGCCCTTAACTCCTTCCAATCCAAGCACAGTTTCCGTCCTATCCTCAGTCCCCACACTCTCATCCCCTCTTGAAGCCATGTTGATAGACTGGAAGGATTCCGTTGGACCAAAATCACTACCAGGATGACTCTCTGCCTCCTGGTACTAAGCACAGGAGTTGGCACTGACATTCAAGCCTTGTGTGGATTCAGCACATATATTCACATGAGCTGCATGCCTTGCCTGTAGCACATTTGCTTGACAGCTGATAATCCATGAGATGCAATTTGACAACACTCAAAATATTTCAGCTTTGAAGATATATTTTCAAACATTTTTACAATGAGTGTGTCTCAAAATTGATTTATAATATACTTCAGGGTAGTTAACATTACCTTAACGAATAGGAGTCATTCTTCTCCACTTATGCCCACCTACATCAATGACAAAAACTCTTGGCATAATTAAAGAGAACAAGCTTTTAGGAAGGACAAAGGCAAAAGTGACAACCTTGAACTTACATTAGTGCCACTATTTCCTAAAGAAAACCCCAAGCCCCCCACACAAACCTGCTTAAGAAACAAATCCAACTCCTTGCACAAAAACTTTAATTTTGCCCATCTCCACTACAGGATATGCTTTGGTTCCATCTATGCCCCTAGCTGGAAGCCAGACACAAAAAAAAAAAAAAAGAGGGACTGCAGGCTGTTTCTGTGACTGTATTCTCCAAGATACACAGTGAGGGGAAAAAAATCCGCATTTATGTTTACCACGCCAAAGCAGCTACAGAAATCTGAAGTGGCCCCTACTTATGCTTTTCCAAATGACAGAGCCAATTTCTGTTACTGTATTACTCAATAATTCAGTAGTTTGCAATACAAATATTCCCCACCCTTCTGTCTCTTTACAGTACTAATTCCAAGTGTTTAGTAAGCACCATTAGAAGTCTGCTGACAGACACCTTAAAGTCCCCCTCTTAAACCATTGTTTTCAATTAATTTCAAAATCAATTACTTTGCAAAGATATGTAACTACTGAGAGACACAACAAAAATTTGTTTCCTTTTTTCTCTTTACCCAGACATTAAGACTCTCACAAAACTCAGATAAGGGGGCAGGACAGTTTTGTATGCAAGAACAGAGAACTGGCTGACACCAGGTTTCCACAGCCAGCGAGGTTCTCACAGGGAAGGTTTCACAGGGAAGAGGCAGAAACTTTCAGAAGACAATCTCTTCAATAATCTGTCCCCTCAGGTGGCCCCAGCGAAACTGCAAACAAGGAAGAAAATCTAGAGCACCTGATGACAAATGGAAGTTGTATAACAGATGGGATCAAATTCATTCCTTACTTCAATACAACCGTGGCAAATCTTGACAGGAGTATTTTAAAACAGATTCTGGGATCACTTCTTTCTACAGCCCTTGCTCTCTGACAGCCAGTATATGCACAGAAAGAAATCTGACAGTCTGACTGGGATAAAAAGATATCTGCTCTCCTACTGAAAGCTTCTGTTTCAACAATGGAACACCCTCTGTATTGCCAGGCAAGAAACACTTCAACTTCATGGAACAGCAATATCTTATTCATGTGGTTTAGGGTTTTGCTGCTAAAACTTGCCACACAGAAGTGAAGATACATTCTGCAAAACAATGCACCTTGCTGAACAAAGATATTTTTCAGGTGAATCCTTTAAATTTGGATCCATATTCCAACCTTGACAACAGTAACCTCAGGCTAATTACTGTATGTCTCCCATCCAACATCCATATCTGCCACAACCTACAACAGAAAATACTCATTAACTTAAAGCTGCATTTAAAGTCCAAGCAGTCAGAGCACAAAGAAAGAAAACTCTGTGTCAGTTAGGGGGGAGAGAATTTGAACAAAACCAGCTTTGCAATTTATTTTTGCATCAAAAACAGTAATAAGGAAGAACACAGATTATTAGATCAATATAGAAAATGTTTTACTGGTTTGAGGATTAACATGCATGCTAATCAACAGTTGTATCTCAGAAACTCAGAATGACAGATTTTAAATGTTCCTGAGACTCCACTATCACAGCAGTATGACAGCTGTCACACTTGCTGACATTTGGATATAGGATGCTGATGCTATGGAACAGATAAAGGGAAAAAAAAACTTCAGAAACCTTCATTACACATAGTTTCTTGATTTCTTTGGTATCTGAAATATTTCTATGAAGAAACTTCTCGTATTTTATTGCCAAGCAAGATACGACACCAAATTAAAAAGTAACACAAGAGAATTAAGTTGCATGCATCCTTATTCCTGACTTGCATGGGGGAAAAATTATAATGCAATTAAAATTTCATTTTTATCGCCTATTTAATGAGCAGGTTAGAAAAACCACCGTTCTGCTACAGACTCTAAATTCACCTTAACCCCACCTGGAATCATAGTCCCGGCATCACAGCACTGCAGGATACACCCTAACCACGGCAAATTCGCAACGATTCCTGTGTATTCTGCTTAACCCGCGGCATGTTTCAGCCACACTCCGAGAGGCTGCAGAGGTTTCCCCCTCCAGAGGTTTCTCCCTCCCGCCGCTCCCGTTATCCTTTAACAGTGTCACCGCATCCCCGCATCCCGCGGCACCACCTGCATCCCGGCGGGAAGCCGCACCGGGAGCAACCCGGATAATGTGCCCAGGACCGGGGGGAAGGAGAGGCCGGGGAAGTCCCGGGGAGGGCGGTCCGGCCCCGGCGACCCGCGTGGTTCCCCCGGGCAGGGAGCGGCGGCCGCGGGGCGAGGAGGGGCCGCGGGACGGGAAAGTTGCGGAGGGGCCGTGGGGGAGCGGGGAGAGCAACAGCCGGAGCTGGGCGGCGAATGGGGGGGGAGGACCCCGCGGGGACGGGGCGGGGGTCGCGGGATGCGGGAAAGCGCGGGGGATGCGGCGGCGGCGGCAGCGAGCGCCCCGCCCGCCTTGGGCACTCACCGAGCAGGGAGCGGGATCC
>VYXB01006850.1:17522-74576 GCA_013397135.1 Pachyramphus minor
GGGGCAGCCCCCTTAAAGGGGCTGCCATCTTCCCGCAGCCCCCGCGATTAGCGCCACTCAATTAAACATTAACGATAGTTGTTTGAGCCAGTTGTGTGGCTTTGTTGTTTTGGGGTTTTTTTTAAATTTTTTTTTAAGGTGTTTTAAATACCTGTAGTTGGCAAAGCCAGGTTGGGAAGGGAGATGAGGTGCTCCTCCTGTGCGAAAAGCGAGGCTGGAAGCCGTGCATGAATGTCTGCCCAGGTGGATCGTGTTGTGAGATCAAATTTAAAAAAAAAAAAAAAGTTCCATCCCTCAGTAAGAGCTGCCACAGCTCTGTCCCACCGCCCTCACGGCTCGTCCTGCACCGCTCTCCATCCCCATCTCCCCGAAAACGCCAAAATACACAAAAATGGGTTAAAAACCATATGGGGTTATGGGGGTGTTCTCCCTGGAGAAGAGGAGGCTCAGGAGAGACGTTATTGCTCTCTACAACTCCCTGAAAGGGCAAGTGTCAGGATGAGAGGAAATGGCCTCAAGTTGCACCAGGGGAGGTTTAGATCAGATTTCATGAAAAATTCTTCACAGAAGGGGTTGCCAAGTGCTGGAACAGGCTGCCCAGGGAAGTGGTGGAGTGGGCACCCCTGGAAGTGTTTAACAGAAGTGTAGATGTGGCACTGAGTGATGCGGTTTAGCAGTGGATTTGGCTGTAGCTCTACACATGGGTTCAGTGATCTGAAAGGTCTTTTTTAACATACCTGATTCTAAATTACTCTAAACATAAAAACATATTAAGGACATTTCATGGACTTAATTGTTCTCCTCTCTGTGTATGCATCCCATTTATGAAGGTTTCACCTTTTCTTTGCCCATATCACAACCTGGATTTTGGTGTCATTACACTGGGACAATACACACCCTGAACTGCTTCTACTTCTGCCGTGGCTAAATTGCCAAAGCAGATGGATTGCACAAATACCTTGTTGTGGGGCTTGCTGTTTTAGTAAAACTACACATAGATGTACTGAAAAAGAAAAAATTGTTTGTTTGGGTTTTTTTCTTAAAGTAACCTGGAATCTAGACAATGCTTTTCAAAATTTTGCCATGAAGTCTCACCTGACCTTCCTGCTGAGTTGTTCTGATGCCAAGAGAAGCTCACACTGTGTGAGGCTGCACTGGGAGCAGTTCAGAGACTGAGTGGGACAGCCAGGCAGTAGCACACGGATACTGCCAAGACAAAACTTGCCGCCTCAAAGAGTAAAGTATAATAAGTAGAGCAATAATCAGATGTGATTATTCAATCTGAAAGAGGCAACACAACCACCTCAAAGTCTAACCACTTCTGCTACTTTTTTTTCAGAAGCCTGATAGCAGTTTGTTAATTACCAAATATTAATGAATACCACGTACCCCAAAACCCACTTTGAGAAAGAAAAAAAATGAAAGTACCTCTGAGATTATATTATATGTCAATGTATTTCTATTTTTATCTTCATACTTACATATAGTCTGACTTAAACCGATAAACTTAGTTCCTCTTGTAACTTGTTAGGATTCAAGATATATGGATTTGCTATACTATTAACTTTAAAGTATTCTAGCTAAAAGAGTATCCTGGGATATAAAGGAAGCCATTTGTGAGTGTAGCTCAGCTGCAAAACCTGCTTGGTGAACTCAAAGGAAATCACCACACTCGAGTTTTGGGCCTTGGGGAACAGTCAGGCAAGACCAGAGCTGGTGCACCACATACTGGCCTGCTGCCTTCACCTAAGTAGGGAAAAGGGAATGTTCAGGCAAGACCTGGAGCCTCCGAGAAGTTTGTGCAGACTGGAGTAAACAGAAGAGATGTCCAAGAAGAAATGAAAGAAGATTTTCACAAAAGCACCTTGAGCAGAATGGCAGAAGAAGTCCCAGTTCTGCTTGTGTGTGGTTTGTGTAAGTGGCTGAACTTAGTGCTTGACGTGACTTTTCACTTCTGCTACAGAAAGGATTTTTGGCAACTAGTGGATACAAATTTTGAGGTGTAGATCAATGCACCTCCTTCCTGAGATGATGAAAGGTCACTGCCACAACCTCATCTTCTCTAAATCCCACTGACCTTTGAAAGTCCATGTGCCAGGCAGGAAGAGATCCAGGTCCCACTGAATTGAATTGAAGCAGAATCGTGCTCTGAGTTAATGTTGGACTTGTTACCATGTGGGCTTAATAGAAACCCAGGGGTCTCATCTGTCACACTACAGAACTTTGTCCTGCTACACAGAGGTAAAGAAACCACATAACCAGCCTCAGAGATGGATGTTTTTTGTTGCATGTAACATTATAAACCACTCGGGGCTTGGTAAGGTGGGGTTAGATAAGGAAAATTTCCTACTGAAGCCATGAGCAGGTTTATAATTATATTTATTCCTTGGGGCTCTCCAAAGTTGTATGATACCTCTGATTTTACCTTTGATTTTTTTTTCTTTTTATTTTTTCATTTTTATTCTCCCAGACAATTAGCAATAGGAGAAGAGGACACAGTCTTAAGCTGCACCAGGGGAGGTTTAGGTTGGACATTAGGAAGAAGTTCTTCACAGAAAGGGTAATTGCACATTGGAATGGGCTGCTCAGGGAGGTGGTGGAGTCACTGTCCCTGGAGGTTGTTAAGAAAAGACTGGAAGTGGCACTGAATGCCATGATCTAGTTGACATGGTGGTGTTGGGTCATAGGTTGGACTCAATGATCTCAGAGGTCTTTTCCAACCTAAATGATTCTATGATTCTGTGACTCTGTGATTTGGATCTCACATCTTGCAAAAGTGCAAGAATGCCCAGACCCTGAGCATCACTGATGCTTTAACAGCAGCTGCACACTAAGACATCCACATCCCACATAATAATTGAAGCATAAAAAATTATTGAACACTGTGGAAAATGCTGCATGACTAAACAACCCAGCAATTTTCTATTAGTTCTGCCTTCACTTTTAATTTCTTAATTGCTTCTTCTGAATACAAAATTATTTTACCAGTTTATTACTGCAATAAATATTTTAAAAAAATCCACAACAAAATTAAAGATTATATTTGCCAACTAGTATCATAAAATAAAAGATTGGTAACAGAACATAACTGCTCCTGTGCTGCTAAATGCCTGAGGATTGTCTTGTTAGTAGGAATGTTGGTGCCAGGCAGGTATGGCTGACCAGAAAGAAAACAGGTCAGAGTGTTTTCATCAAGAAAAGATTAATAAGCTCCAAACATACAACTGGATGTGTATGTATGGTTTATATGTGTGTATATGCCAGTGACAAAAGATGACTTTATTTTATATATGGATGGCCAGATGGGTAAATAAAACCACAGGAGCGAACCTGCCCTTAGGTGCTATGCACTCTTTGGATACTTGGGCTGCTTTTCAGCCTAATGGTAGCCCAGGGGAGAGAGTCCAAAGGGAAAAGGAAGTCACAGCCACCCCCTGCCCTGTGTACTCAGCAGGGACAATAGAGTTCTGGCCACTGGCAGCAGCCTTGTTTGTCTTGGGGGGTTGGACACCAACAACTTTTCCATTGCGTGGATGAATATAGAAATAGAAAGTAAGCATCCTATTGCCAAAGATGGCTCTTTTTTAAAAAAATGAAGAGATGAAATTTCTAACAGAAAACATCAAGAATGGAAGAAAGGCAGCTTTGCAGAGCTCCCTTGTTACACCGTTGTGGTTCAAAGCACCTTTCAGTTTGGATAAAGCTAACATCAGGTTTTGCCCCCCCACCGCGTCCAGATTTTCCCACCTTCTCAAGAGCCCTGCCAGTAGATGAGAGAAGGCAGAAGCAGTCACAGTCACACTACGGAGTCCTTTAGGGCTTTCATTCTGGATACTACAAAGCCTCTGATATAAATGTCACTTTTCAGAAATATAAACAGTTGCAACAAAACATGAACGATCTACAGAAATTTCGAAAAGTGCAGACAAAACAAAAAGCCAAGGGCAAATCACTGGATGCTCACAAGGATCCCTGAAGTGCTTCCAGATACTGTAATACCAAACAATTACAATGTTTTATACTTGCATGGAGGCAGCCAATCTCAAACTCAGAATGCCTTTCCCCCCTCATAAAAAGGTCATTTTGATATTTAGGTGCCGAGTGGGGAAACTGAGGTGCTTCTGGAGTTCAGTCTTTTTACCCTGACAGAGTTGGTAAAAGCCTGTCATCTCCTCTTGCTGTGCCCCAGTCACTTCACATGACTAATTACATCAGTCATATTTCTTCTTCTGCCATTACAAAGTCTGAGATTATTTCCAAGATCACTCATCTGGTGATGCAGTGGCTCCCTACAAATGATTAGCACAGCCTCTTAGTGTGGGGAGCCTCAGCTAACATATACAGCACACTCTCAGGCAAGGAATACTTCAAGTCAAATGACACAAGAGAGTTCAGTATTGGGCTGAGATCAAGAATAATGGGGATTGTACAATAAAAAGCTCTTTTGTTTTCACATTTTGCTGTCTTTCCTCAAAAGTAGTTTACCTGAATGAGACAGGGAAGTAAAAAGGGGAATAAAGAGAAAATGTCAGGTGTTAAGCCTGCACTGTAAGAAGACTACAGACCAGTAAGCACAGGGGAAGGTGGAAAGAGGAACTGCAGCTATTTTAATCATATTTTATCTCTACTGTAAAATAGATGAATTAGAGTAGTAGACTGTTACAGAATAGAGCAGAACACAGCATTAGACACCAAGATCTTTAAGCTGCTTATAACAGTTTGTGGAATACAGAATTTCTTCAGTGATCACTGCATGGACACCCTTGCACTGACAAGTACTTTGAGTAGTTGCAGTGGTGAACCTACAGTGGTAGCAAACAGGCAAGAGAAGAGGCCTGCTAAGTGATTGAGATAATCCAATCCTACCAAGTTTAGGAGGTCATGGCTGCAGGCTGTGCTTCCAAATTTATGGCAATCAACTAGAGGAAAAACCCAAGACGCACCCATTCTTCTGCAGAGGTAGAAGAACCATGATCACCTTGGCAGGTGCTGGGTCGTCTCCTTTGCTCATATGAAAGGCACCTTTCTCCAGCAAAGCTCCTAAATGTCACTGGATTTATTCACTCTGGGTAGCAGTCAGTGCCTTTAAGTAAAGGCTTCACCAAGTCACAGGAGGCTGTGAATCAGGGGTGATATAGAGTGGCAGAGTTTCACTTGACCTCCCATTAGCCCCAGTCAAGCCAGTTTATTTAACAAAGTAAACCATCAGGACCACAGGAGGAAATAAGCTATATATCTGAACTGGAACTTTCTCATAAACAAATTTTCTTTTTTTCTCTTCCCCACAGAATCAATCAGCAGCATTAGAGTATTCAAGTTAATGGACAGAATCAATGTTTTAAAGAATCAATGTCTAAGAGGGCTAGACTCTCTCATTACTCTCTGGAAGAGAACCCAGTTTTTTGGTTTGGTTTGGGGTTTCTTGACCAAACACAATTGTGCTGCCCTGATGGAAACAAATATTCATCGATTCAGTAAGATTTCTGTCTACCTCAGGAGCATGAGACTGGTATTTTACTTTGATCACATCCTTTGTAGTGATGTAATCATTGTAGGGGTTTTGTTTATTGGTGGTTTTTTGGTTTTTTTGGGGTTCCCCCCCCTTCACCTCCCCAATGTGCTTAATGTATTTGTTATTAGAAGCCCTCTGCATAACTTTTGACTCGTAAGTGATTTTTGGGCTGTGTCTAAGTGTTACCAAGGGACATTGTCAAGAGATCATTTCACTTTGCCTTAGCTGTTCCTTTTGCTGCAGCTGTATGTAGTTTCCTCTTCACATCACAGGGGAAGTTGCAATCTTTTGTTGGGGAAATAGGTAACTTAACTAAAGCACCTCAGGGAAAGGCTCTGGAGACTATCAATCTCAGGGGACAATTTCAAAATTCAGTGAACAGCCTCACAAAATACAGTGTGAGGCACTGCTGGGCAAGACAGGAACAAGGACAAGCATCTCAGGCTGCATCCAACAGGATGTGTTCCTTGACCTCCAGTGGCATGACCATGAGCTCAGGGTGCTCAGCCCCCCACAGGACTGCAGTGTCATTGTTGCCACTGTTCTTCCCTTCCACCACTAATTTGCTTTGAAAGGACCTGGCTGTTTAGTCCCATCTGAAAACTAAAATTCAGCTTAGTTGATCAAAACCTGAACTGGTTTTGCAACATTCACTTGAACTACTATAAACCAAATTTATCTTTGTGTGTGATCTAAGTGAAAATGAGGACAAGGCTACTGAATAATGAGAGTAAAAAAGATTATGAATTAGTTATTGGCTCACCAACTGCATCTGCCCCATTAAAATAACACTGTTAGGATGCAGTCATCTGCTGTTTCACATTATACTGCTACCTTCATGCAATTCCATCAATATGCTCCAAAGAGCAGCAGACGTTAAAATCATTTTAGTGTACCCAATGTCTGAATGTAAAGAACTCTGAAGAAACCCTTTTCCCATCAGTAGACACACTTTCTTATAGGCTCTCCTGTGACCTTGTATGAAGTGGTTACTCTTTCTGTGGGATGAGAAATTCCCAGTCATCCATCACCCATATGGTAAGTGTATTTGGGTTACGAAGTGAAGTCTTTGAGAGCAATTGTTTCAAGAAACCTGTGTAGAAATAGAGCCCTTACTGCTCACTGTCCAAGTGCAAGGAAGAGTTTTCTAGCAGAGGAAGTGGAAAGCCAGGACTTTCCCTCATGCTGTAATCTGTGAGGGACAGACTGGGTGCAGATGAAGGCTGCCATGAAACAAAGCACTTAGACTGCACTTAAACACTTCCTTTGCTGAGCAACTGTAACACTGCACACCAGACGTCTTTCTCTTCCTTTTTCCTGAGCATGAATATGGCACTTAGGGCTAAATCGAGCACCAAATACAGCTGTTTAATATTCAGTTGGCAAGAAAAGAGAGTAAAGCTATTGCACATTGCAATTGCTTAAACTTATTCTGAGTTTTCCCAATTGATCAAAAGATAATATTTTTTATGTCCGGCTGATAAACCCCACGCATGAGCTGGGAAGCATTCTGTGCCTGTTTATAGCAATCCAAATACAGTCCCATCTGAGACAGCTGGGTTCCTGGAGTCAGAGCTTAGGTGCCTATTAAGTAAATGATCAGACTAGAACAAGAAGCTCTTCCCCATGACCACACCACCTCTGCAGGATTTCATCACAAACCAGCAGGACTTTTTGAATATGTGGTCATATTCTCCTGAATCTAAATGAGTCCCATCTCAGGCAGTGAATAAGCTAAAAAGTGGAAAGAAGAAAAATAGTCTCTTCTTGTGAGGTACTAAGCTGTAGCCATTCTCCTTGTCCTGCGCTCCCCTGGAAATCTGGTTTATGATGCTGGACATTCAGCAGTGTGTGTATACTGCCTAATCAACCTGCCCATGTCATCTCCTGCCCAGATGGCAAGATGTAAGAGAGAGACTGGGGGAGCTGCTAGCAGAGGCACTGGGAACACAGCAGGGAAGAGGAGAGCTGGAAATGGAAGAACCCAGAAATTTTGCTCTGAGAAAGCTCCACTGGGAAATGTAGGGCACACAAAACCCATATCAGGAGAAAATTACAATTCATTAGTTACACTGTTCACAGAACTCTTTATGTTTCAATTATATTTTCTTCTCTTCCAAGAAAAGGCGAGTGGTACCTGCTTCTTTATGCTCCCATTATGTTCCCATTCTTATTTTAATCTTAATTGTTTATCTGTTTAATTTTACTTTAAAAGGCTGGTAGGGGCAAATGTAGAGAATATAACATTTCTGTGGCTTGCTCAAAGAAGACCAGTTTAATCAGGGGTGTGAGAGGGCCTGGGGAACCATGTGAGAGCAGGGAGCAGCATAAGTGCAGCGAGACATTCGTAAGTGTGCTTGCTTCTAAATGGTTTTAATGGGGTCACTCCTGTCCTAAGGCACAACATGCTGCTGCTCGGATGACAGACTCTGCCCCTGAGCTTCTGAAAGGTTTTGCAGCTGAGTGTGACAAGCTTGGGTTTAGTGCAGAGGGGGCTGCACTCAGGACTTGAATGTGGCCAGATGGCAAAGTGGGGGCATGTGTCCCCAGTGGAAGGCTGAAGAGTTACCAAGAAATAAGGCTGGGAGTAGAAGACCATGGTGCAGAAAAAGATTTCATGTCATGCTGAGGCTCGGACAAAGGTTTCAGAGGAAATGGATGTTTGGGAAAGGCTGCAATGGGGCAACATCACAACATAATGCCTGTCAGTGAGAAGGAATGGCTGCAGGTTTATTCTGCAATAAACCTTTAATTTGTTCAAAGAAGAACATTTTAAAACCTTCCTTATCCTCCACAAGTACATCTATTCACCCAATGACTGTTCTCTCTTTCCAATGCTATATTCTTCTGTTATTGCAGAGAAATAGAAAATATACTTTTAAATTAAGAAACTGTAATTAGGTAGGCAATAAACATGGGGTGGTCCAAACGTGTAGCAGTTTGGCACTCTCCTCGTGTAGAGTCTCCTCACTTAGAGTCTTTCTTACAAAAACATTTGTCGAAGCCTGATCTCTCTGCACTATAGTCCATCCCTGCCACAAGGTATCACAGGCAGCCCTGGGAGAATTTTGTTAGAATTAATCACTGATCAACTTCTTATAAAGGATTTATTTAATTCTGAAAGGTGCTAAGGGAAAAGCACACACATACACATATGCATGCAGAGCTTTAGGATAAAAGAAGTAAAAATATGGTCATATGAGTTTCTCTCAGGAAAAAAAATACAGGTATTTACTAGTCAGTAAGAGGTTTTTTCTTTGTTTTTGTTTGCTTTTAGTAATCTTTAAAAATGCTTAATACATTTCTTGTGAGCTGCCTGTTTTGCCTTAATGGAGCGTTAACCCTTGCAATTCATTAATTGACTTTACATTGCATTAAATGTTGCAATCGATTCAGTCTCATATTCTACACTTCTATCTCTGTTATAAAACAAAAGCTCTGCTAGCTTTACTTGGCTCAAAACCAATACAGTGAACTCTTAATTATTAATAATCCGTTTCCCCTTCAATAAAACTTTTTGGACTTTTGCTACAGTAGGACGATATATTTATTTGGTGTGTGGGGTTCAGAGCAATACAGTGCACTCTCTCTGGGAAAGAATCCAAAAATAACTATCTGCTTGATATCAACCCAAGGGATTTCCTAAGGGAATGGGAGTATCATTTCAGGGCAGATCTTCAGTGGTTTAGGGGAATTAGACAAATTCGTGTCTGGGGAACAGATGCCTCAGGGTTAGTAAATGTGTGAGAGAACCTTTCCCCCTCGGTCACCAGTTCAGGTCCATCCAGCACAGCAGTGACTGGAAGCTATTAAACATCTAATGAACTTCTGGGGCCTCCTGAAACAGGGAGTGAGATTCCTAACAGACACTTGCTTACATCTTGGAGCAGCTCCTACCCAAACTTGCAGTCTCAACAGCGATACATAGAAACAGCAACTGGAATAAGCATGGTGGAGTGAAAAACACTTTATCTGCAAAATGCCCTAAGCAGGCTTCTGAGCTGGCAATCCAGCTTTAGATTTACTGCTGGCACTTTCCTGTTCTTTAAAAGAAAGAAAATGATGTATTGCAAAGCACTGTGTTACATAACCTTTCTTCACAACCTCCATCCGAAGGGCTCAGAAACCTTACAAACCCACATTTGCGATGTCTCAGACCTTGGGGAAGATAAAGGAGTAAAGAAGGATTTGATTTCATGCTTGGAGGCCAGTTCTGGGGGTCCTGGTACTCCCAAACTGCTGCATGCTGCACATCCAGCTTTGATGCAAGTCTGCTAGGAGAAAGGGGGGACAAATGCTGAGCATTACAACCACAACCCACAGCTGTTGATGGGAATTGGCAGGAGACCAGGGAATGCTGGGAGGCATAGATGGCCTGAAGCAGAAGGTAGGGCTGAGGAGGGCTCTCTGACACTTGAAGCTTTTTTTATTCATCTCCTGGTGCTTTTCCATGCTGGCATCTGGTTTCTCTGATAACACAAAGGAGGGACAGTATGGTGCAATTTAATGGTATGTTCTCCTAGGTTATGTTGGCACCTCCTCAGGTAAACATGTCTCAGCACTGGCTCAGGTTCACTGTGCCCCTGGGTTCAGATTATTTGCAGTGCTTTATTTTGCTGATAGCTCGACCCAGTTGCCTCTGTTTTTCATTAGAGGAGGAGGGGGTCAAGACTTGCCAACTGTCCTCCTGCTCCTTCAGGACAGAGCCACGCTAAGGGGCAGAGACAAGCTGTGGCACAGCCCTGTCCCTCAGCAGAGCTGCTACCAGAAGGGCATGTGATGGGGCTCATAGCTCTGTGGTCCAGCGCAGGAACTGGTGAAGCTGGAGCCAGGCTCTGTGCTGCAAGACCTTGGATGTACCCTGGTGCTCTCATTTCCTCATGCCCTGTTGAGTGGAAGCTCTTCAGGGTTCTCTGTCCACTCATATGGTACATGACTAAACTGTGCCCAAATTCAGGCATAGGTTTCTGAATAGTGCAGTAGTATAAATTACAAAGAGCATGCAAGTCTTAATGGCTGAAAAATGAGGAGAGAGAAAAAAAGAGGAAAGGTTTTATGTAATGGGATCTGCTGCTCATCCGCTTTTGTTACCAGCATGTGCAAATCTTGCTATTCTGGTCCATTATATTCAACAATCTTATACTCAGAGGCAGGTGAAATGTCATACCTTGGGGTAAATTTTCTCTGCAGTAGGCAGAGAATTTGTCCTTTAAACACCCTTAGTACTAATGAGACATTGATCCAGCAATTTAAACTCCAAGAGATACAGATGTCTCATGTGGGACCATTTTCAAATGTGTTGACATTTTGATTCACAAAATGAGACACTTTTAGAAACAAATGCAAATTCATTTCATTCTAGATTTGAGGTCAGCTGGATACTGGAAGAGAAATGTGCAATGAATGTTTAGTATGCTCATCAACTATCTTTTAATCTCTGCACACTCAAGGGATAAAAGTGACATCAGAGAGAGGAAGGACAATTTCTAGTTCTGTATATTAACTAGTACATCCTCTCATGGGGCTGGAACCCTAAATTCACCTACTGCACTTGCAGTAATAGTGTCTAGGACAAAAGGAGGCTTTGGGATAAGGGACAGAGTTTCAGTAACCTCTGAAAATATGTCTTTTGCACTACTGAATATGCTTTCATCTCCAAAAAGCTCTGATCTTGCTGAGCTCCACCTGGGGGAGTTGTCAGTGTTTTACTGACGTCAGTGAAATTCTTGGTAGGACTGGAGCCCAACAAAATAGTGCAGGAAACAAAACGAAAAAACATACCAAGGAAGGGTTGCCTAATTTGTTCCCAGGTCAATGCTCTGGCAACTCTTCCAGCTCAGAAATTATTCAGCACACCATGAGAAAGATGATCTAAACAAACATTTAGAACACATCTACAACTGCCTGACAGATAATGAGTTCCTGGTAGGTCAAACCTTAGTGAAATTCAGCAAAGCTTGAGCGTTTGTCTGAGCTCCATCCTGCAGAAGAGAGTAAGGCAGACATGGAGCAACTTTGGGGAAGGATCACTTGGCAAGTTGCTTGGTCTCAGCTGGGTGTGAACGACCATGACCTGCCCTTGGACCAAGCTTGGGAGTCACTGCCATGGCTGCAGGCAGGGCACCAGGGGCAGAAACGTGGTTCACCTTCCTCCCATCCCCCTGTACCTGAGCAGGTGGTGCAGCTCCCAGCAGAGGGGACTGGCAGGCAGGGCCAGCAGGGGCTGGCTCTGGTTTCCCCCAGCAGCAAGGACACCTCTGACTGCCCATCAAAGTCTCCTAGCAGCAGGGCTGATGAGAGGCTGGGGCATGGGTAGTAATGTGGATGGGGTGTGTGCTATTACTTCACAGGGGGATTTCACAGGAAGCTCATGTCTCCTCTTGAGTGGATATGAGCATTCCCTGTTGCAGACACCCCAGCTGCTGAATGTCACATGACAGGGGGAGCATGAGGACTCAGATCATTTCATGCATGAGGAACTAGGGGAGGAGAAAAAACACAGGGCAAGTTCCTTGCCAAAGTCCCCCTGCAGAGCAGCCTCTGCCCTTCCCCTTCCTCAGCAGGGCTGGTGCAGAAGGGGTTGCATTTCTGGGAGCTGCTGCCCAGGGGAAGTTACACCAATTTGGTGCTGACTGAGAACATGACTTCCCTCACAGACACACATACCAGAGTGCCCAACAGAGTTAAGAGGAAGAGGAAAAGCCCAAATGCTGTGCAACATGCAAATGACTGTCTCCAGCTCTATGAAAACAACTGCCCAGGAACAACTCTGTGCAGAATTGGGCAAAGTGCTGATAACCACGATCTTTCTGGTTGCCTTGAATCAGATGGTCCTCTCCAAGGGCTCTGGAAAGTGCTCTGGCCTGCCAGTTGGATCAGCAAGCACACAAATTTATCAGGATCAGTCTGTTTCTACATGCTCACTCAAGCACAGTATTCTCCTTCTGGGCCCCTGCTCTCCTGTCTTGCTTCCTCAAACTGACTGACATGCTGCAGGAGTCTGCAGGGGGATGAATTTACTGGTCCTATACCAGCTACATGATGTCTTGGGAGCCCCGTGCAAAGGCATGAGGGAGGGAAGAGTCACCACCCAGGTGGCATTTTCTCAGAGAACAAGAGCTCTGAGTGCATCCACTGACTGCTTCTCACATCAGGTAGTTCATTTTTTAAGAAAATGATGACAGACCAAACAGAACCTCAACAAGTTTAAAACACCTTTTTTTTTTTTTTTTTTGTAGGAACATCAGCCAATTGTCCTGGGTACATTCATACCTCAATACCTAAATGCATTGTAGAGGTGTTGTGAATCATGTTATGTCCAGGTACACAATGGGGCAGCAGGCCTGGAACAGGTAGAACTAAAGCAAGTGTTGCTCATAAATGCAATTATAGTAATGCCAGTAACAAGGATTTATCAGCTGTGGATTCTGAGCACAAGAAGTCCTGGTATAAGACTTGCAACTTTGATCCACTCCTAAAAGCATCTCCTTTCAAGGCAGTAATCCTGGAAAAGAAACTTGGTTCCAATCCTTACATAGAGATGGAGTAGCTCCTTCATTCTCATTTGATCGATTGCTGTAGGCCACTGCCAGTGGACATCTGTGATACTCAGAGAGCACTAACAGGAGAACACTAACATACAGTAAATATTTCTTAGTGCCTCAACATAAGTGAGATGCCAGACAGACCCACTAACGCACAGAAGATTGTATTTGGTCATCAGCGAGTCCTTCAGCTGGAGTTAGGATTCACAGGCAGCAGCATCATCTGCCCTCCTCTGTTCTGGGACTGCCAGAACAGTCTTGGGAATGCAGCTCCTATTTTTTCCATTTGAGTTTTTTTGACTGGTCCAGACCCACCACCATGAAAACCCAAATTGTTCCTGGAGTTTGCAGACCACAGGGATACCCCTTGACACTACTGTGTGTCCCTGTGTCTCTGGCGAGGCACAGAATTGGAGGGAACATAAATCACCCATCATGTAACTCTGCCCTGATGACAGCAGCTGTCCCCTTCCAGGAGAATGCTGCTGGAGGAGCCCCACAGAGACAGGCTCCAGTTAGTTGTCCCTCCATTGGGTGGTGCAGAAGAGATGTGACCCAGGGAAACAAGCAACCTCCAGGTCCTCTGTGGGCTGCTGTGGTCATCCAGAGAACAATCACATGGCTGTTCCCGTTTTGGGATGGTCCCTGCCCCTTGCCTGAAACAGCCCAGGCACTTCACAAGCTTCCAGTGCAATCCCTGCCAAAGGCTTCTGGGCAGCAACGTGCCTGACGCAGTCCAGCTCTCGCTGCTCCGATGGGAGGATGGTGTGAGGAGTGTGAACCCAGCCCTGCCACCCAGGATGAAGCTCTGCAGCCACTGCTGGCTGCTGACAGCCAAACCAGAGCCCTCTCTTGCACTATTTTACGGGAGGGAGGTCATCAGTTTAACCGCACTGGAGCAACGCCAGTCCTTTGAGTAAACTTTTCAAAGCTTCACTAAGGCATTGTTTAATTTTGATTTCCAAGTGACCTCCAATTCCTCTAGATATGCTGGGGTGGAAGAACATTCACTCCCAGGAGTTCAACGCTGGCAGTGGGCACAGGGCCTAGCAATGCAGTTCCCAGGGAAAGGGGGAGAGAGGTGAAGGCTCTTGCTGTTGTCCCCTCCCTCAAACACATCACCCCCACCCCCAAATAGGAGCAGCTGTATTTCACCTCCACCAGCAGAGCCAAACAACTCAACCACTCCTCTAGCAACTCCCTTCCCCAGCAACTCAAGATCCCTTTTTCATATCATTTTCCCTTCTACCAGCAAATTTCCACCCTTTCCCACCCAGCATATTGCACATTTTAACTTGCACCAATAAACCTGTTTGCATAGGTCATGCTGCAAATGAAAACAACAGCAGAACGTAAAATGAAAAATAGTCTGCAAAGAACCAAACCACCCGAGAGTTATTCTAGTGAGGTGAATAATTCAGTGACTGGTTTTTACTGCAGCCCCGTTGACAGCAACACAATTACAGTGGAGGAAAATAAACCACAGCTGGGGAGAGGAAACAAGTGTCTTGGGGGCTCCTATCTCACCGAGGAAACAGTGGGTGGATCCGGTCCCCAGCGTGGGACTCAGGCCACATCCAGGGCTCTGACAGCAAGTGACCTTAGCACGATGCATCCAAAGCTGCATTCACAGCAGCTGAGCAAAGAAATTAAAGGAGTGTGGTAAAAAATGCTCTGGCTGTTGCTAGCACTTCACAGTGCTGAAAGTAGCACTGGTATTGGCACAAGGTTAGTGGCATCTGCACAGCTCTCTGCTAACTGCTGACTGAGCCCTGCAGGGAAGCGAAGCTGCAAGGACAGGAGTGGGACAAGGCGAGGGAAGTGTGAGCTACAAACCTCTGCTTGCCTTGCTCAGCATCTGATGAATGTTAATTCTCTGCTGGTTTGTACAGCCACAGACAGGCCTGTTCCTACTAATTTTAGCTCTTGCCTAATTTAAAACTACAGACATGCTATTTTCATGGTGGGCTTTTTTTCCCCTCTTTTTAACAGGTTGTAGGCTGCCAGATGCACTCCACGTGGTTAAGAAACTGGTGCTGTCCAAGGGGAGGTGAGAAACCTTTTCGTTAAAAATAAGAACAAAATTTCACATTTAAATTTGGAGCTATTAAGCTCCAAGAGCAAGTCTTGGAGGCACAGCAGCTCTGCCTGTGCTGGGCTGAGGGAGGCAGAGCCTCTGGCCCCGCTGCCCTGTGGTCTGGAGATGCACCTTCCTCAAACCACAGACATCCTAGCCCTGCCATCTCCCAGCTGTGCACACATAGAAAACATGCTGTGCCCCATCGTACATACAACCATCTGCCCTCTACCTTCGCTCCCACCACCCATACACCCACCCTGCTTACAAGCCCTTGCTCCTCCCGCTCCAAACAACACTTGCACTCAGATCCCCTCTCCCTGCCCCTGCGCCTTTCCTCCCACACGTGCAAGCACCTTCTCCTGCCTCTGCTCCTCCTCTCGCACATGGATCTGCCCCCCCATGTCCTGCAAAGGTGAACAGTACATGAAGTGCTGAGCCTGCCCGCAGCAGGAGGCAACCCTGAGCTAGAAACGGGTGTGAAAAAGTGGTGAAGTGAGGAAACATTTGTGAGAGGAAGTGAGTGGGTGGAGGGAAAAGCCTGGAGTGAACAAAAATCAACAAATAACACATTGAAACTTGAGCTCTGAGTGCCCAGGGTGGATAAAAGGAACTGAAATACAAAAAAAGAACACACAAATTACTATGGGAATGCAAGTATTCTATGGTAACGTACACCTAATGTATGCTAGAGAACAAAGTACTGAAAATAAAGAGGAGGCTCAAAATAAAAAGTCTTAAGAGCAAATGCCTGAACAGCAGCACAGGTAGCTCCCATGAGGGTGAGCAGGGAAGGCATCAGACCATGCACATGCATCTTACTGGATCTAGGTTACTAGATCTCAAAATCCAAGTGGACTGAAGGTGTCTCACTAAACACAGACACAGATTTGAGGAGTTATTAATAGACTGCATGCCCCTGCACATTTTAATTTAGTACTTTCAAGTAAAGCACTTTAAAGATAATATTAAAAACAAAAATTTAAAAAGGAAGTGATATTTCTAAAACAAGCCCAGCTCTGCTGTTGTTTCTGATAGAGCAGTAGTTCCTCAGTTAAGTTTTCTCCCTGACAGATGTAGCAACGCTACTTAGGAATATAATTCATAGCTTTTCAGAGTATTACTTGTGTATTCCTGACCTGTAAACCTTTCCTTCCCTCTCTAGCCTTGCAGAGCAAGATTGGCGGTGCTATAGTTTCAGTAACATACCACAGGAGATCTTTGTTTTTCTCCTTAAAGGACAACAAACTTGACTCAAGGGGCTGCACCAGAAGCCAGCCAGTTTTGACCTCTGAGAATCAGCCCATGCAACCTCAGCTCCCACTGGTGAGAAATTATTCAGACAAGTCACTCCTCTAACCACTCACCCAGTGAGTGGGTTGCATCCAAGTTGCTGCCATGGTCATGGGGAATGAGCAATGAACAGGTAAACAGCTATTATGGCATGCACAGAAAAAAACTGTCCAGTTTTCATTGCATCTCATTTTCCTTCCCACGCGTTTCAATCCAGCCTGTTCCACAGGGACTGCCAGCAGAAGAGGAGGTTCACTTCCACACATAGTAAGACCGCCCATACCACTTTCATTTTTAAGAGAATAAAAAAAAGTGATCTGAGAGTTGTCTGTGTATTATTCCCCAAATTTGTCAGTGGAGGAGCCCAAACGTACACACTCGGCATGACACCGCTCCCTCTGGGGCTGCGGCGAGTGAGCGCTCTTGGAAAGCCGGCAGTGCCTCCGTGCCACGGGTTACAGTGATTGCTACTGACAGGTTCTTCATGGTATCACAACAAATTAGGTCACAGATTAGATTTTCATAGCACAGATTACAACTTGTGTCCGTATCTTTTTGTTAAATAGAGAGGGTTGTGGCCAGGAGGTTTGACCTCAAGATTGGGAACAAGGCAGACGTGGGGGGCTGGGGAGGCCCTATTTCTGGCTGAGACAAAGAATATTTTAGTGAGACTCAGATAAAATGCCTAGTTTTCTGCTGTCATCAGAAGATTTGGTATTTTTCCCTTTCTATACAGCAAGCCTTTGAGAAATAATGAGTTGGTCTACTAGATACCCTGGAGTAGATCTTACAGCATTGTTGCAAAAGAGATAGCAAAACCAGCATTTTATACAAATTACATTTTTGATGATAGAAAAGCAGCTTGCACCATGTGAAAAACTGCTGGGAATGAAAACCAAAGCTACCTATTAGACTTATCCCACCTATTACCATTAGGTCACATGTACACAGTCTGAGCATCTCTGGTTTAGAAAGATCTTAAGGGAATAAATTCATATGTGCAGTGTTCAAAAACCAACCAAAAAAAAAACAGAAATAAAAAAGAAAAAACACTGGGTGGAAGAGTTTTAAAATATACCCAGCAAGGACAGTAATAGAACTCAGGCACCAAAAAAAATCCAAGCTATATCAAGCTCCACACAGAGCAGCACAGAACAAAGGTTTCCAACAGCTGAGTAACTGCAGACACCGTGCAAAGTGCTTCCTACCCACTGTGAGATACAGCCCGGCTGCAGATTTGAAATCCTGCTCCAGCAGCTGGGTTCCAGCAGACTGCCAGGGCTGAGCTCTGCTCCCAGCCGCCTCCTCCCTTGGAGCTGAGCTGCTGCAGAGGAGAGAGGGCACCTGGGAGCCCATGAGCTGGATTCAGCTCCCAGTGGAACCGTGCAGGTCTGTGTGGGGGCAGCAATTCAGCTGATAAGCAAGCCCACGGCCATGGTAGGCACTAAAGGAAAACCTAACCCAGACAGTTTAGGGGGAGAGGTCTTGGACTGAGCTAACTCAGAGACAAGCCTTTCTAAGTCAGGGTTGAGAGAGTGCTGTGAGAATGACCTTCAGCTTATAGAAACAGTCCTGATACCCACGATGGGATCACATCTCTGCTTGAGCAGCCTGGAAACCCATACTGGCTCTCTGCTGAGCCTCTGAAGCATGTAGTTAGTCAGCCAGGGCAGGTCTGCTTCTACCTGCTGGCAAACCAACCTGTAGTCTCTAATCAAGCTCTTGAGGCTGTCTGCAGGCAGAGGACACAGCCTCTCTTCCTGTTCCCAGGGCAGCAAGAGGAGCACATGATGGTGTGCCTGTTCCCTATCTGCAAGTTTAGACATGCTGGTGCTCAGTGACCTCCACTCTGCCTCACACCAACCCACCCAGCCCCATCTGCAGGTGCCAGCACTGCTGGCCTGTGTCACTCTGGCTGTGCCTCCAGATCTGAAAGGATCTCAAACGTCACTTCAGCAGTTTTTCACAGGAAATATGCTTTTACTTTCAAAATACTCTTGGCCTTGTTCTCCACCAGCAAGCACAGGAAGTATCTCAAACACCAGTCTTTATTTTTGTGAGCCACTATTTATCCTCTGATACCTCTGAGGACAAAGAAATAGCAGTTGTGAGTGGCTGTGCCATCCCACACTCAGAGGTGGAATTAAGCTTTTAACTACCTCCAGTGCATCAGCTTCTCCCTCTGCCCTTGCTGGGCCCACTCACATTTAGAGGCACAGAATGAGGCCTGCTAATTTTTTCCCCAAACCCAAGCTGTGCCATGCAGATTATTGAAAATCCATCGCACGTGCTCCTTGCTGAGCAGTCTGAACTATCGATCCCAGTCACAGAAACGGATGCTCTGGGCTTTATTGGAATTGTCTTTAAAAGTCCTGTTGGCATGACTGTTCCTGCTGGATGCTGAGCGTTTCCTAGTCTCCCTGCAGAGCACTGCCTCAGACCTGCTCAGAAACTCCTTCGTGCCAGGGGGACTCCTCCTGGTGAGCCATGGAGGGAACCACATCACTGATCTTGGGAGAGCAAGTGGTGGCAACTGTTGGAGAACAGAACAACGAGGCCTCTGGTCTGAGCAATGCTTGAAGCAGCAGGTAGGGACTGCTGCCTGCAACAGCAGCTGGAGAACATCCCACTGCCTGGATAGGCACCAGCTCCCAGTCCCTGCTGAGCGGGAAGACAGCAGGAGCCATGCAGCAAAGTGCTGCCTCTCACTAAGGCAAGATGACCCTGAGCAGCTCTTCCTTGGAGGAGCATCAAGCACCAAAATGACCTGGGGTGCCTGTGTGCATCCAGGAGGGTCCCTCAGAGCTCAGCTGGCACTGTGAACACTCCCCTCTCCCCCTGCAGTGCCAGTACTGGCCTCCTTGGCATAGAACAGGCAGCAGCCATTGCCAGGCTTGATTTCAGTCAAGTACTGAAACAAAGAGGGTGTTGCACTTCCACCAAAATCCCACATCGCTTCAAAGCACTTCTCAGTGTGAGGTGCAGATCTGGGGTTTTCTTTGTTTGAATGAAAAAAAAGGACCTTTCTACTATTTTAATCTCACCCCAACAAAATACTGAATAAATACACTCGTCAAGACTTTTGGGGTCATGTATTAGGGATAAGAGTTCATTTTTAAATGGCACAAGGGTAACCCTGCTCTAAACCATACAGCCAGGTAATCTTTACAGTTTAGGGGCTGCTCTGTCTTATTTCCTCTATTTCACCACTAACCCTTTTGAAACGCTATGGCTTGCTCAAGAGAGGGGTAATTTTCACACACAGTCATAATCACAACCACCATCCCTGCCCAGACGAGGAAGTACCAGATGCCCAAAGCAGAAGTGCTTGCCTGCTCACCACCCAGTCCAGCACTTTTCTGGCTGCTGGGCTGAACTTCGGGGCACAAGATTTGCATGAACGACGACGACTATTAAGTTTCCAGGCTGGTACCTGTCTGAGCATCAGATGACAGCACAAGAAGCCTTCAGCCAAAGATGGTCACTGCTTCTCCCAGCCCGGACAGCCATGACCAGCATCCACGGTTCACAGAACCAAACCGTGGCTTCCTCTTGAGGCCAACCAGCCCAGCGTGCTGCTGCTCGGCTTCAACCCGGCAGCGGCTGAAGATGGTGCGGGTTCATGTCACACCACTGGCAAAGAGAAGCCTCCCGCCCCTGACCTGTCACCCCCTCGCAGACAGGAGCAGATTTACCCCCGGCCCCTGCTGATCTGGGCGGCCTCACAGTCCCGGTGCGCCCAGGGAAGCAGAGCCCGGCCAGGGCTCCCCTCGGCCGCCCTTGTGCCTCCCCGGCTCTGCCCGCGGCCCCGCACACCCCTCGGCCCCGTGGGAGGCGGCGGGAAGGCGCTGTCCGGGAATTCCGAGCATCCTCCGGCCCGGGGACGGGGAACGGCGGGGCGGGGGCTCCCCCGGGTCCTCCCCGGCTCCTCACGGGTGCCCACCCCACGGCTCCGCTCAGGCTCCTCCCGGCTCCCCCCGGGCGATCCCCATCTCCCTGCCGCTCCCTCCCCGCTCCGCCCGCCCTGGGGGCGCGGGCAGCCCCTACCTGGGCAAAGCCTCGTCCCTCCGGCTGCCGGCGGCGTCACGGCCGCAGGTTGTGGCTGCGGGCGGCGGTGCCGCATCGATATAAAAGGAAGCGGCGCGGGGGGAGGGAGAGGCGGCCCCGGCACCTTCGCCGCGCCCGGCCCCGATCCCCGATCCCCCCCAGCCTCCCTCCCCGCCGCCCCGGGAGCAGCGGCTGCTGCTCCCCCCGGGCAGCCCCCGCGGGGCAGCGGCTGCCGGGGGGTGTTCATCCCGCCGGGCCGGGGGTAAGGGATGGGGTCAGGTCAGAGCCTTCCCCTCAGGCCCCGCATCCATCCAGGGGGTGAGGAGGGTCCTATCCTGAGAGTCAGACACGGCCCTGCCCTCTGGGGGCACACACGACACAGCAGAGCACGGGCGAGGCACTGCTGCCATGGGAAGGGTCCAGCCACATACCAGAGCACCTTGCAGACTTCAAGTATGTGTGCACCAAACCCAACCATTTCCACCAGTCTCCTGGCAGCAGGCTCTGTTGGGAGCTGCCCTGGCCCAGGCAGCACCTGGGGCTGTGGGTTTGTGCCCAGAGAAGGCACCTCAGTGACCATCCTAGGGACAGGACCACTGGCAACCCCAAACGCAGATGTTGGTCCCTGCTGTGGTCAGGGCCTGGTTATCTGGCCTGGCAGCCAAACCATTTCAGTGAGATGTCGTCTATAAGACCATCCCAAGCCAAAGAAAGAACTCACAAAGGCCAAATTTTTCTTTCAAACCCCAAGAGCTCCTTCAATCTCTCGAGCTACACTCAGAGCCCAGAGCAATTTTGACATCTCTGAGGCACCTTGCTCCATTTCTTCTCCATCTCCATCTTCTCCATCCTTTAGACAACTGATGACATCTTGGTCACAGTAGGAGTGAGGGTCCCCCCAGGACATGGCTGCCCCATCTGCTCCTCAGGAAGCTCTCCCTCCAGCAACAGATGCTGTTGTTCTCCTGCACCATCAATCCCTTTCAGGAAGGGACAGGGATTAGATGGGGGTAACACGTCTTAAGGTAATTTCTCTAAATGGCATTTTGCTGACTGGCTTTACTGATGGGGGGCTGTGATGCTTCAGCTCATTCTGCTGCCCCCGAGGCCCCACATCATGGCCAAAACAGCTACAAGTCCTGTCTTTGGCCCAAAGCAGTTGGAAATGTGGGCAGCAGTGAGGCCGAGGTGCTGAGAAGTCGCACAGGTAACAGGACCTCTATGCAGAAGTACTACAATCAGTGCCTTTTTTAATATTCCACCAGGGAAGCAGCCAAAGCTAAGGATCATAGGCAGAACAGCTGCCTGCTAGAGGGAGGGAACTGATGACCCCTGGCACCCCCCCCATCTAAATAAACACTACTGGGGCTGCATTTTCCATTAAAAATATTTAGGCAGAACACTGCCATGGGCAAATGAGAGAAGCAAAGTCCTGTTCTCAAGGGTTTTAAAGTAGAGACGGGTTTTCCACCTCCAAATTTTTTATTTTTTTTTTTGTCTCAAATTTCTGTGCACCACGGCAGGGAAGGGGGAACGGGAGCTTTTCTGCTGGATCCAGCAGCATCTCCTCCAGACAGACATGGCTGGGAACACAGATGCCAAGTTAAAAATCCATCCCTAAGCATGGTGACCCCTCCAGACGAGCTCCAAGGAGGTGGTGGGGGTGCCACAACCACATCTAAGGTGGACCTGGGTCCTGAATGAGGCTGCTGCCAGGGATTGCTCTGTCAGGACAGCAGCACCTCCTTGCTTACAGGCAAATGATCCTATTCACGGGATCTTGGGCAAGGGTCCTGCCTGCACGTTTGGTGCCTTCTGCTCCTTTGCAGGGCCCAGCTACTACAGCAGCTGCTTGCATAATACTGACCAGATGGTCTCACTGCCCCACTGCCCTCCCCTTCCAAGTATTGTTTGCTAAGATCTTGCTGCTTCTCCTGGACAAGAGACCTTCACCTGAGTCTCTGCATTACCTTGAGCTCTGAGGGAAGTATATGGCAGTGCTCAAATGAGAGCTGCTGATTCCTTATCTTCACATCAACGATGGAGTTATTTTCACACTTTCAAAGGTGTCCAAGTTGTGGTTTGTGCTGGCCCTCATCCCCTGCTCTTCTCACACCTCCTCCCTGTAGCACATAGAGAGCTCAGACTTATTCCTATACCCTGCAAAAGTCTCAGAAGTCCCCATCTTCCAGTATCACTTGGTGTCAGTTCACTTCAGATGAAGCTCAGTCTTTCTTGCTCTCCAGCTGTCCAAGATGCTAAACTTCCCTTTCAGGCAGGCCAGCAGCTCTCTGCACCCTATCAAAGCAGGTTTAGCATTTGTTCTCCTGTTTCTTTCTGCAGAGGTTGCCCCAGTTCCTGTAGGGAGGACAGAGACTGAGGAATATCCTGGATCACAAATCTGCCCTTCACATCCACACTTCTATCTACAGAGGTCAGAACTGCTGCAATGGTCCTGGAGTTGCTCCATAAGGCTTTTTTCCAGCTCCTGTGTGGGTTTCCACACAATAAGCAGTCTCAGCTGAAATGAAAGCACAGGGCTGGCTGCAGCTCACTGCTCAGCTACCTGGGTCTCTTGCTTTCCTGCCTAGAGCTGCTAAAGTAGGGCAACAGCTCTGAATGCAAAACCTTCAGTGAGAGGGAAGGCTAGGGCACGTGGATACACAGGTATGGAGCCATGGATGGGATAGCCTGCAGTATGGACAGCTGATTACAGGCAGTAGAACCTTTACTAATTTGAAAAAAAAGTCTGCTTTGCCTATGAGGTGTCTGAAGCATCCTGTGGCCGTAGGCGTCACCAGGTCACCAAGGAAGTCTGCAGGCTCCAAGAGAACACCACTGCAAACCCCTGCGTAACCACCAAACAGCTGCTGACCTCCCCCGTGCAGGTTCAGCTCAAGGCAGCTTGTCTTTCCTTCAGTCTGAAGTTCAGGAGCACATTTCAGTTCTTTCTGATATGTAAGTTTTGGAACTTTATTTAAACACTAAGAACTCCAGCTCAGAGGCACTGTTGACACTTACTGTAGCAGAGATGTGAGAGTAGGGAGAGGTGAAAAACATTAATATATTAAACTAGGTTTAAGAGCAGCTTCAGACTTAAGGTTTTAAGTTTACTGGCAGTGGTAGTAAATTATTCCTGGAGCATTCCCTGGGGAAAAGAGTGGGGAAATTAATTAGTTACCAAAAAATCAAGTGTAATGTTACTGCTTTTAAGTGAACAAAGATAAATACAATAAAACAACCTCTAACAGCCATTCTAGAGTAACTGAGTTTGACTGTTCAAGGGTTATTCATCTACACAATGGGACTGTGAGAGAGAAATCAGATTCCTAAATTTCTGGCTGTAACTGAAGAACAAACCCATCTTCAAGCCTTGAGGAAAAGAAATCCCCATGAGGGATTGGACCCACACAGTCTTTCAGCAAAAAGCAACAAGAAAAAGGGAAGAGATGTTTCTGATCAGACACTGCGAGAACCAAGGCCAAAATGGTAGGAACAGCATTAACAGAATTAACACTGGATTTGAAGTTCCAGGTAAGCTTAAAGCTCATCTGAAACATTCTTCAGGTGGTGCAGCAAACGACTGATCAGCTTCTCCTCTGCTCTGACACGCCTGGCAGATGTGACAGCTGTCACAAACTGTTCCTCCCCTGCCCCCACCATTATAATAAGACTGGAGCAGACATCCGCCTCATGCAGACAGGAGGATCTGTTCTGTAATTTACAGAGGAACAAGGCAAAGCCTGTGCCATGACACACTATCGTTTTTACTCTTACCCCAACAGCAGCTGACCAGAACCAGCCGAGACGCACAGGTTTTGTGCACGAGTTGACAAACAGCACTTAGCTTATCTCAGAAAAGAAACCTGAGCACTCCCTCAGCAGATGACAGAGCTGTAAATCATGTTATGTATAGCCATAAAAGTATCCTCAAGACAACTTGAAATAGTTAGTTTGTATTACATAAGAAAAATTTTGGCTTGCAGCTATATAGATGAAAACATCCCAACAGTTGTGTGTGCATTTTGTATCCACTTGAAAAGCCTCCAGCTGTATTTCAGAAGGGCTAAAGGGTCTATTAAAAGCATCCCCAAGAGCCTTAAACTCTTAAGCTGAGAAGTTGTCTGTAAGAACTTAAGGTCTAAAGCTGAACTTTATTTGCTTACAGACATTTGCTCCTCTGTCATATTCTGGTTTCATGGCATAGGAGGGTTCCCAGTCTAGGGTGTGAGTGGCATGAAACAGTGTGGAGCACAGTCAGGTGAACTGTCACACAGAACTAGAGAGTCTGGGGAGGAGGAAGCATCTGAAAACAAATCATATTTATAGGGTTGGATTGTTTTGGTTGTGCAGCAGGGAGCTATTTCTGAGTTTCATTCCTTGGTATTTAAGATTTGCACCACTTTCACTGGTATAGATTATCTATTTTCTGTTTAACTATGAGCTTGAAGTTTGCCAGGAGAAGGGCAAGGAGACTGAAACTTTAAACAACAAGGGAGTTCTCTGGGCATGCATTTGTCTTGTTCTCTCTGCTCCAAACAGTATATGAGATATTCACCTCAATTTTGACTTAGGAAAGGAAATCGATACATGTCACTGAAGAACATGCAATACAAGTAGGACAGAGAACTGAGGGTGTTGGAATCAATGGCTCTCTGAATGCTGCTATCTGAAATATTGTGACACAGTAGAAACTGAGCAAGAGCAGAATATTTACCCAGACTTATTCCCCTGTGGAACATCCATATTTCATCCTCCTCCCCACATGTTTAGCTTATGTAAAATTGAGGGCCCCAAACTAACCAATTCTGTGTGATGGTGGGTCATCACTCCAGCACTACAATTCAGTGCTGCAGAAGCTCTTTCCACGGCGCTCTCCTGAGCCCTGTGCTGTGGCAGTTATTGTTCTTGACACAAACCAGATCTGATAGCTCCACACTCCAGCTTTTCCTCTGGCTAAAGGATGTTCTTGTTGCTTTCTAGCAATTTCAAGTGACTTGTTCTTTTTAGAGCAGCTTTGACAAGAATGGGTCTTAAATGGGAAACATGCAAGAACTGAGTCAGGGATGGGAGAAAAAATAACCTCTGCAAGCTGGGTTGGAACCGAAAATCTAAGCAACAAGGTCACTGTATCCAGGAAAGGTTAGTACTGCTCTAGTTGGTGTGAGAGCTGCTGTCAGGCAGAGTGGGCTGTGCTGAGCAGTTCCTTTCAACCCCACGGGCCAGCTGTGGAAAACAAGACAGAGTGGACTGGCTTCCTGCAGAGCCTGCTAAGCCAGGGAGAAAGCAATCGAAACTCATGAACAAAACAAGTGGTTTGATGCTAACTTTAGTAAGTAAAGTTTTCCAGATAAAGGCAATTGCATCCATATTTAACAGCTGTTAAAGAGATACACATTTAATTGCATTATATAAGGAGTACTTTATATTCAAGAGAAAATATTTCAAGTGTCTTAGTTCTACCTGTTTGGAATCCAGACTTACTCCCTAGAAGATGTTCCAGTTGACAAAAAGGGCCTTGTTCAGATATCTGGGATCAACTGAATACATTTATTTAAAAGCAATTTTAAATATTAAAAAAGTAGAAATTAACACATACAGTACTCAAAAACTGTCACATTAAATACATGTGAATAGACATGTGTACTGATGTTTTACCTTAACATTCAATGAGAAGTCAAGATTTTAACTAGTGGCATGACCAGATCTGATTTCTGTACATGTTGATGTACTATGTAATAAAAAAATAAATAGCAACTGTTGTTCAACAGTAAATAAGACATCATCTGCAGAGCAAACTTCCCCCTCTGGGGGCACCTTCCCCTGCCCCTCCCCCCAACCCTTTATCAGCTAATTTTCCATAAAGATTTAGACTTTCCAAATACTATGTCATATACAAAATTGCAGACAGTGGCTCATTGAGTTCAAATATAATACTGTACTTAAACTCAATCAATATCATACATTTTCAGATTTCTTATGACCCACAATAAGCCAGAATAAACAGAACTATTGTTCCCGATGGAACTCATTTAATTTTATAAAATGCATATGTATACTATTTTAAAGAGCGTAGAAAAGAATAGACATTTGACTCTACATAATTTTACATGCCTAGGTTTTCTTTATATGATTTGCATTTATCAGTTTATTTCAAGATCACTTAAAAATACAATTGACCACAAAAGTGAATAGGTTTTGTTCTTTAATGCAACTTAAAACATTGTAGTAATGGATAAAATGGAATGCTAAATAAATGCTAAACCTGATTTTCTTTCCATAAAAAACAGAATAAAGTCTGAAATACTGGAGCTGGTAATACTGAAGATTAGATGCCAGCAGGCTCACTCACTCATTGCATATTTTTTTTTTTTGGAAATAATTTTTAAATAAATGATAAAACCATTAACAGTTGATAAATGATTTGCATTTTTTTTTCCATGTGGGATTTAGACTGATATTTGTTTCTAAATTAACCACAAACAGAATTAAATATTCACTGACTACAGTCTTGTAAAACTGTATTAGAAATGAAAGCTCTCAGAAAGTCTGAGATGTGCTTTTATGAAATGAAAATCTTTCCATGCAGCCAAGACAATCTGCTTTGAAATAGCAGCACGAGGTACTGAAGCCAAAATAACATTTAAAGCAAGTAATACAAAACTACATATGAAAGTCATGGAACCTGCTACAGACAAACCATGGGAAAAACACAACCACATGATGTTTCAAAAGATGAAAAATTATGTTGAAAGTGACACAGGAAATTAAACTTTCCAGTAATACGTTGAAGTGTATTCTGGCAATGTAACTTTATACCAACTTTCAAGAAACCTCAGGTCAAATGCAGCCTTCTAAAGCTTTCATTAGAAATTAGCTTAGTATGTCTGTTACTTGGTGCTTTTAGTTACAACTATTACTGTCACAATTTAGTGAACTCTATGAAAACCAGCCTGATACTTGTGATCTGAGCTCTATCATTAACAGCCTGATCAAATGCATGAGAGGTCATCTTAGCTTCCACTTTTGAGAGCATTAAAAATAATTTAAATTTATACTTATATCACCACTTAAAAAATTTATTTTAGGTAACTAACTTTTAGCAAGGTTGAAGACAGAGGAAAAAAACCCACAAAATCATTTTTCAAAGAGCCAATTTAGCTATAAACAAATACTGTTGCAAGCTCACATTAATCTGAATAGCAATTAAGTTAAAATGTTCTTTTCCTCAAATGTAGCTATATGACTACAGTACTACTTTTGTACAAAGGCAGGTTTCAAGTAAGCATCTAAATGCATGCACAATGTCAACAGTTAACATTTGCTAGAAGTCCTTGGTTACTAAGAATTCAGTGAAAAAACCCAGCAAATTTCACATATATCTACTAAAGAACAATATGACTAATTTTCATTAAAATAAGTTTTTGGATGAAATAAATTTGTAACCTTTTATAGTGAGGTAATATCACAGGGGAACTGCAATCACAGTTTGGCATAGGTCCACATAATATAAACATGAAATGCTGTATGCACACCGTAAAACATTACTGTTATCTGTAGAGTCAGTGAATATTTGTCTTCATAATTACACTTAACTGAGCACTATATTAAATAAATACCGAAGTGGGTTTCATAGCTGTAAACTGCATACACTTATGAACTGCAGACTGATTTTTAAATTGTCCAAAACCATTCACTCATCCTAACTTTTCTGCTAAATTGTATGTTGAGAATACCAAGTTATTAGGAACAGTCATTTCTGTACAGTTACAAGGTTGACGGAGACCACCTATGTTGGAAAGCTGGCAGTCCATACGTGTGGGACAGCACGGACAGGGATGTAAGTGCTGGATGCCGAGGATGGCTTCAACAAACCCAATAAGGCGTGCCAGGTTCCAAGGCTACCATAATACTGGCAAAGGCAGAATAACACAGTATATTTACAATACATATAATTCAACCTCATGAGGTGAAACTTAAATGAATTCTTAATTTGTAACAGCAGCTATATATACAACTGTGCACGGGATTACAGGGAGGCAGCAGCGTTCGCTTTTGCTAAAAAGCCCGTCTTGCATGAAGAATGTGCAATGCTCAAGTTTAGGATTTGTTTGTTTTTACTAGTCTGACAGAATGTGCACAAAGGACACTGGAAAGACCCCTTTCCTCTCTGGCTGTCCTTCGATGTGGCCAATCTGCAACACAGGAGAAGAACGTACAAATGTAGATGTGCATGTGAACACACAGACTGCAGAGATTGCATTTACTTCATTCATAAGCAGCACAACTGCTCCCAGAGCCTTTGCAAGCTCTTGGGCAGTTTGAAGCAGACCTTAGTTAATATTTGAATTTGTGTAAAGGAACAAAATGAAACTGCACAAGTATATTACAAATAAGACAAATTAAGTCAATTAAATCTGAAGAGAACAAAACTCTCTATTTTTGGAGGGAAACTTATACACATCACTGAACTTAAAGAATGCCACCAAAACAGAAGCCTGATTTTCTTTTGTCTGATAGGCTGCGTTTCAGTAACATCTCTGAAAATCGTTTATCTTAGTTAACTGAATAAATCCTGAACATCTTACTTATGGGAAATGTCTGCTACAGTCGTGGAGTCAGTTATGATAATCTGCATGTTTTCCTTATTTAGGGTGATAAAATCCCAGCTATTTTCTTACTGAATTAGCATGATACCTAATGATTTAGGTGCATACTAGTCTTCATAATAAATCACAGTATTGTCTGATTAAGTATCTTTCATGTACAGCTTCTTACATGTTTTGCATAATGATCATTTATAAAGAAATAGCTAAGAAACTTATTTAAGGAAATAAAAACAATGACATCTTTTATAAGAACTTTCCACGTTTAAAGTGAATAATAATAAATGACTTTCAAACTGATAGCACTGGAGCAGCAGTTCTGACTGACCACACTCTTCTCACCCTGCTGCAGTGCTGCTCACTGCTTTCAGAATAATGGTGTACCTCCTTCCTCTTCCACAAGTTTAACAAAATGGGAAGGGGAAACATGCAGGGCTGGCCATTTCCTCTTGGAGAGCCAAATTTTTGAAGCATATGAGTCAACAGGCCTCGTTTCCCTTCTCAGAAACACTCAGACTGGAGCGCCTCATGGAACTTGTCAGGAGTGTACCCAAGGGTCTTAAAAAGCCACTTCACAAAACAGATTCAGCAACTAATGCAATGGTAATCAGGGGCTGGATGATATGGATAACAGCAGCTTTTGATACCAGCTTTTCAGCTGAAAATCTCCCATACTTAAATGATGAGGAAATGTGTAGCTCAAAACAGAACACCAAAGAGGTTGTGCTGCACTTAGATTAGGAAATCACAGGCAGCATTGCAACTAGATTTTGTTTTAATCAGATGAAATCTGTCTCATCTGCCCCAGTAACAATTCTTCAGCAGGGAAGTACAATGCAGCAGGGCTTTAGGGACATGAGTGGAGTGTCAAGAGAGGGCAGGAGCCTTCATATGGGGTTGAGAAAAATTTGGTGTTAGCACTCAAACAATAATGCAGTCCAGAACAGGGGGAGTATGGTATAAACCACTGGCATGGGAAGAAAGAAGGCAAAGAAAATGTTACCTGCCTTTCATTTAAGAAGGAAAACTATCAGAGCTTATAGCACCAATAACAAATTATTTTTCAGAATTCCAGCAACTCCTGTAGGTATAACTTAACATTTTGGGTGAACTGAAGATCATTACATGTCTCACTTTTCATGAAGGGTGAAAGTACTTTAGATGGAGTCAAGATCACCACTTCTTCATTTAATGAAAAGTTAGTGTGCATTACAGGGAGGGACACGTGTAAATATGTGCTGTTATGAGCCAGCAACAAAGCCAAACCCATGGGGATGGTTCCAGCAGACTCTCCCTGCCAGAGAAACGGGGTCTTTGCTAATATGAGTTTAAGGTAAGGGCTGGATGTTAGCTCAGGAAAAACAAAACAAAAAAACCAAACCAAAATAGCAATGAAGCCTTCACACTTGGAAAAAAGGTTTTCCTATAAAAGTCATAAAGAAGTTACATGGAACTGTAAAAGAGAAAGATACATACCCACCACTCTTGGTCCTCTTCACCAGTTACAATAATTACTTCTCCTTCAACAAACGTGAGTTCATCATCATTATCTGCCTGACAGTCATAAATGGTCTTCACTCGCCTAACTTTGTTTTTCCCCTAAAAATAGAATGAGGTTTTAGATGACAGACATGAGGAAGAGAGAAAAATACATATAATATGAATTTTCATTTTATGTTGTGTTTTATTTTACAAGAAGATTGAAGACTATCGATTGCTTTCCCTGCAATTAAGAACATAAAAATACAGTATTTTTTTTATTAAAAATATGAAATGAAAAGTTACCTACACAGGTTTAGGTTTTCTTTTTCTTAAGATTCAAAACTCCCTACAGAATTTAATGTGCAGTACATAACATGTAGGACTTAAGATGGCTTAAGTAACCTCTGCTTCCCCCAGTGAAGAATGTTTAAATAATGTTCCAGTCTGCTAACACCCTCTTTCTCCTTTAATACATACTTCATCAAAAAGATACCATGAATAGAAAATTAAATCCAGTCTCCTCTGAATGTTCCAAGAGAGGTAAGGGCTGAGGAAAAAGCTGCATTGAAATCCCAGTATTCCTTACAGTTTTGGTTTTGGATCTAGTGCAAAAATACAGTATTCTTTGATTTCAGATCTGCTTACAGGACTGGAATTTATTTTTTGAGTGATTTTTCCATCCAAATGTTAGCATTTTCTTACTAAAAGTACCTTAATTTCAGATGGCAGTACTATTTTTTGATGACAATTCACACTTGATATTTTCACAGCTCTATCATTCTGAGTCCAAGTATTTTCTAGGTCATCCTTTGCTGCTAATTCATATGAAAAAGCCTCAGCAATGGACTCCTCCCCAAACATATGGTTCTCACGGCAGGGAAAAGGACTTGAATTATTTCTAAATAGAGTAAGCAAGCAATATTCACAGCAAAACACTCCTGCTACTTTATATTCCTGTATTTTCATACCCACTCTTCAAAACCTACAGTTCCTTCTTAGAACAGAAGTAGACAGACAACAAGAGAGCAAATACCCAAGAAGAGCAGAAGGAGATGAGAAGCAGAAGGTCTGTGAAGGAAAAGTCAGCAGGTTTAGAGGAATTTGAGCCAGAAGTAACTTCACAGAGGAAATTTCCTAGGGAGTCTTCTCTTTACTGTTACCTACCCATTGAAATTCCTCCATGTTTTGGCAACAACAAAAAAAAAATCCCTGTAGCTCAACAGCAGAACAGAAACACACCAAAAAACACTCATACTAAACTCATGGTACAGGAAAACAACAATTATAGGGGGATCTAAGGAAGAAAGCAGTTAACACAACATAAGACTAAAAAACCCATACTCCAGACAAATGAACAGAAATAGCTGAAGTAAAGTTCATATGAGATCATGGGGTTTTTTACAGCAAACGTTTGTTGCAACAAAAAGTCACTTCAAAGAATGCTTCCTCTAAATTAAAAGATATTCATATAATTTGAACAAAAATCTCAACTATCAGTAGGGACTGGAATTCAATAGGAATGGGTATTTGGGGCCATCAGCTCAAAGTCTCAGCTTTCAACTGCAACCTTTACAAACTGGGAACACTTCCAATCAATCCTCCGGTGATGAAGGGAAGCAACTACTTCTGCCAGGTAAAAATTAACTCATTCAATAAAAAGAGAATAAAGAAATTTACATTCCTCTAAACTTAGAGAACCGTATGCAACTCAGCTTGTAAGAAAAATGATGGGAATTGCTCCTGGTTCCATCAGATTAGTGCCACAGATGAGATTTTAACACTCGGTTCCTTTCATGGAGAGCAGCAACAAGCAGAATTCAAGCCCAAGTTGTATTTAATTGTGGGAAGGTTTAAGAAAGGATGGATCTGAAGAGAGCACATATGTTCCAGAACACAGTTTGGGGCACTGGTGTGTAAAGAAATGCAAGCAATTCCAGGAAATGTAATCTGTGACTATAAAACAAATAGCACTACCCCCCACCAACTCCCTGTATCCAACAATAGTATTTATTAAGAAGAGATTTTATGCTTAAGACTGAATAAAACAAGTTGCTGTGATCATTAATAATCCCTCCATGCACTTATTTACATTCAACACTTCTTTTTCTTTAAAAAATAAGTATTTTGTCTCCTTTATAGAAACCACCACACACACACAAAAGAACATTGAAGTGCTCAGTGGGATTTCAGAAGCACTCAGAGCAAGTTTCATTTCTCTAAAAATATCCTTTCAAATCCTTATATATTATTGGCATTGGAATTTCAAAATTATATTCCTGAATGATTAATTTTCTGAAAGTTTCAATAAAAAAATTTAGGCTTCTCTGTTTAGTGGCTAAATAGTCAAACCTAAGAGTGAAGTACCCACAAATACTGGTGGCTGTTGTTGCAGGTCTCACTGCTGCACTGGGATGGAGTATTTCACCAGCTTGTGCAGAGAGGATACAACCAGAGGATGAAAACGAGGCAAGATACTTTTAAGAAGAATTCTTGCACATTAACACTTAAGCAGAAAAGACTGCACTGAACAAGAAGAGATATAATTATGCATGCAATCATGTGAAAAAAAACTGAGAAGATATAATAGCTTTTATCACTGAACAACAGTGGAACTATTTAATTTATTGCACATGTGAAAATGGCTGAGTTTGGAGAACACTGAACCTTTCCTCAGAGGTTTTCTGTATAAGTTAGGAAAGAGTTAAAAAAACCAAAAACCAAAAAAAAAACAAACACCCAAAAAACCCAAACCAAACCAAACAATCTACTATTTGCTTTTTTTGCTTCTTTAATAAAGTGACAAATAGCTGGGAATGTGCAGCAGCATTTGCCTGCTTATATTTAAAAGTACGTAAGTAAACAAACTGTACTTGCAGACACCTTTTGATCAGATCCCAGTAATATTTAATCTGCAGAACACTCAGGAAGCCCAAGTAACAACCCTGTCAGCCTCAGCTGAGACAGGAGCTTACAGGCAAGTCCATGCCAGAAGCCAAGCAGAGTGATGGCTCCTGCGTGTTCTTCCTCAGACAAGCACAAGACAGAAACTCACCCTCTGCTTTCACTGCAAGAACGGAAGTCTTATTTCCTTTTACATAAGTGCTTTGCATAGCAAACCTGACAAACAAAACTATCCCCTTTTTGATGTATTCTTCATGATGAAAATCTTAGGAGAGCTCTGGAGTTTCAGAAAGTTATTTGCATGTACATATGCAAGAAGAATCCTCTGTTGGAAATTGCACTGGTTAGCAAGATGAACAGCAAGATGAATTGGGGTTCGAATAAAATTAAAGAACCAGCTCTGCTACTACACAGCATCCAGCAATGTCAATTTTGCCACTTCAGCAATATATCTGAAGCTTTGTTAACCACTTAAGTACATCAACATTAAATTCTCACGACAGGAACATTTACTACTTTGTCACAGCTGACTTTAAATTTTGCATCTACTGACAATAGGTGTTAACATCCCTTCTTAAAGCTTACAAAAATCAAATATATAAATATTCTATCAATCTAAGGCATACAGAGCCGTGAGCAAAGACAACAGAGAAAACCACCAATTCATTCAGAATTATGACTGGCACAGATAAAAATGCCCAAAGTCCCCAATAAATCTAAATACACTGAAATGCTCCCAATGTTATTGTTTTGTTATAGGTATTTGTTTCAGCATGCAGGAGGTCTTGTAAACCCTCAGCATTTGCTGAAGCTGCCTGGGGGCTCAAAAAGAACTCCTCATTCCCTATCCCAACCCATAATGTTAAGTTGCTTTGTGTGCATATCTCAAGGGTGCACAGAAACCCCTTACAGTAACTTCAAAGCCTTCCAAGGATACTTCCAACTAGCTGCAGTAATACCTACCATATTTATTTTCCTGGGAAGTGGCACGGGGGTTTCTGGCAGGGTGTGTGTGATGTCATTAGACTCTTCAGATGCTTGCCTTTGGACGGTGTCTCTGGATTGTACGTTTGGAGAAAGATCTATGGAGTGAGATTTCTGATTCACCTCTGAGGGCTGAGGCTTCGGTGCTGCTTCTCCACCTTGAGTTTTAGCCAACAGCTCTCCTAGCTGAGGTTTTGGAGGAAGGTCCTTCATCTGTGGCTTTGGAGGTAAGTCTCCAAGCTGTGGTTTTGGTGGCAAGTCCCCTAGCTGAGGCTTTGGGGGCAGTTCTCCAGGCTTTGGGGGTAAATCTCCTATTTGAGGTTTCTGAGTTAATTCCAGAGGCAGAGGCTTTGGGGGCAGGTCTCCAGGCTGTGGTTTCTGTGGTATATCGATGGACAGTGAGGGCTTCTGAAACATTTCCATGTGCTGATGTGATTTATCTATTGAAAGATGATGACTGGTTTCTATTTTTCTTAGTGCCACTAAAACAAAAGAGCAAAACAATGTTTTTCACCATCTCATTTTAATGTAAAAGAAGTTAGGCACATATCAAAACTGCAACTGTGTAAATGATCACATGGTCACTGAGCCCCATAAATGCCCATAAATCCTCCTAGTCTATGACAAAAGCAAGACAATACAACTTTATATAACCCTTATTCACTGAGGTCTCACTGAATTGCTCCTCCTGGAGACCAGCAGTGCTTATTCCAACAACTACTAGGGATCAGTTTATAGATTATCTACTTAAAATGAAATAAAGTGATCACTTTTTGGATCTAAACTAAAAAATATTAAATATAATGAAAGATGTATCTTGTAAAACAACATATAGACCCATGCATGTGACTGTAACAAAACTTCTTTTTAATGACAGTTATTCAGGGATACAGTTGAATTCCATACTAAAAAACACTTGAGTTTCAGGATTAGTACCTAATGTTAAAACAGATAAAGGTGGTCAGGAGAGAAAAAAATTACAACCCATGATAAAAACAGCACATTTTGGCCAGAAGGAACAATTTCCTATTGTATTCAGCGTTGCAGTGGTATGATATTCTACCAGCCAGGAAGGTGGCCTGACATTTGACTATGAAAGCAACAACAGTCCCTTTGGATATCACCCACTGCAACAACACTTTCATGCTACATTAATGGTTACTTATATATAAAAAAAGAAAAAAAAAAGAAGAAAAAAAAGAGGAGAAAAAGAAAATTCTGCATTGTTTCCAAGAAAGAAATTGTATAGTTCCTATCAGATGCCTCATTTTAAAAAATGTGTTGATATCTGTATATGGCTCTGTCTCCTAGACTTATCTTGTAGCAAGTGTACATGCACTGATCATCCCCACGGGTTTGAGATGTAAGTAAATTACAAGAAAAACCCTGATAGTAGCCCTTATCAAAGTGTTTTGAGTTGGCCTATCCTAAATTCTCACCTATATCATTTCAATCAAGGAAGTGTTGACTTCCTTTGCAATCCCACTCTAGCATGTCATTGGTGTCTCCCTCAAAAGATGATACCATGTCATAATAATTATAATTTAAGTTGAAATTTCACATTTGCATTTTCTGTTAAAATGATTTGCACTCTCAGTTTCAGTCATCTAGCTTCATAAGTCTGGACAAGCAGCATTTCCTGATCTTCAGGCTCTAGGGTGATCATCCACTCACACAGATATAACACGTATTTGATGGATTCTGTATCAGCCAGAGCTACAAAGTAGGTCTACTTTCACCTTTGTAGTCAACTACTGCAACAACTCAAAAAAACCCCAAATAAACATGATGTATGAGTTTAAAGAGAGGCTATAAAAAAACATTTCTAAAAGAAAGGGCCAGAAAGTATTCCCTGGAACGATGTTCTCAGCAAGCTTGTCCCTGATATATAAGTGAGCATGTAGCAATACCTGATTCTTTCCAAAGTAGTTATTAGGACAACAACCCTGATGGCCAGAACATGGCATGGATATAGGTTGCTCCAAGGGTATCAAGAAATCAGACTTAGGGATACTAGGAATAAAAAAGACTTTACCAACAAGAGCGGTCAAAGGTAGAAATGGAAGCCCAGAGAGGTTATCCATGAAGATATTCAAAATGTGACTGCACATGGCCTTGAGCAACCAGCTCTCATGGCAAAAATTTGGCCCTGCTCTGAGTGGTGGACTTGGATCACAAGACCTCCTCTCTTCCAGCATCAATTAGTTCATGATTTTTTTTTTTTCTTCCATAGGTCTATTTTTTCGGTTTAATAAGAACCTTCCAGACCTTCCAAAATCCTTTCAGCTTTCTAAAGCTTTCATGGTTTGTAGCATTTTAGAAATAAAACTTTTGCTGAAAAGACCATATATTTAAAACAAATATCTACTCTCACCCACATTTAAAAGATAATCAGTATAAGAACAGCCACAAAGAGAACTCTTACCTTTCTGAGGTAGTTTGGGAAGAACTCTAGGGCCAAGTGCAGTCTTTGCAGTCCCAGTGCTAAATCAACAGATGTGAATTATTAGTGCTTACAACTGTTATAAAATATACTTATTTCTCATTTTTCCCCTCTACACATCCATAATTAAAAAAACCCAAACCAAACAACCAAAATCCATATTTCTTTTGCTTCATATAATCGTCTGTGGATCAATCCCAAAACTCAAAGCACTGTTAAGAATCAACTGTTTGTATTTTTTTTCCGAGAAAAAGGCATACAAACCCCACACAGCTTCAATGCCGTAGGGCAGATACATTCTACAAACTATGGTATGTGCAAAATGTACTCTGAAAATAGGTGAAGCTGAAAGACCAGCTCCATGGGCAGATACTGAACTTTAAGGAAAATCCTTTACCATCTTTAAAATAATTATACTGAAGTATTCAAAATATAATCTGCTCTTTGTGTCAGTGGTTTGAAGTTTGCCAGGACTGAGCCTATGCCTTGTAGCCCACTGCACATGTATGATATTGTATCACATACACATTGCTGCTGCAGTAGGAAACAAAGTCTCTGATACTCCAAGGAAATACTCATGACTGTGGGAAAACAATGTGCTTTACTCTGTCAACCCGTGTTACACCTGTGTTAGCTACTTGGAGTGGTAAGCAACAAGACAAACAGGACAATTGCAAGTAATTTAATTAATTAGTTAATTAAATTAATAGCATAAAAAATTAAGATAGTTGCATATTGTCAAAGTTTTCCATCAATGCTTTTTGTTGTAGCCCTTTTTTTTTCCCAGAATTAACATGAGGCTGGCTCAAATTTTCAAACATGGTATGTGAGCACAACAAGTTTCACCAAATTCCACCAAATTTTTTCCTTTAAAACCACACCTGGATCACTTTTATAGAAAAGAACTGTGGAAGAAAAGAAAGTAAGTTGATGTAAGGCATAAAAATTAAACAATAAATAAAAATTAATATTAGGTTAAAATAATGACTCAAAAAAACAAGAGAAAAGAAAAACGTGTGAGAAAGTTGCCAGAGTATGTTCAACAGAGCAGAGAGTCTTCTGCATCACCAGCCTTGATTCTGGTATTACTTTTCTCTGCAGCCAACATTTCAAAATAAGCATGATGAAACACTTTTAATTTCCTACCTGTTTTTTAAATGGCAAAAATATATCATAACATGAAACTCAAAGAACAGCCAAGCTCAATCTTGATTCAATATACCATAGAGTCATAGAATATCCTGAGTTGGAAGGGACCCACAAAGATCATCAAAGTCCAGCTTCTACCTTGGCCTTTATCTAATGCCATGGAGTACAAGTACCACACTTTTACCCTTGTCTGACAAGTATTGAGCACAGGCCCAGCTCTTTGTGCTGTGGAGCATCACCACTTTTTCCCTGAATGCCCAGTGCCACCTGGATGGATTCCGCAAACATGGCAAGTCAGCTGTGCTGCCAATAACAGCTCCCCTGCCTGTCCTGGCAAGGCGGATCACAGACTGAGGGGTGTCCAGGAATTCTACCTGCACACCTTCTGCTGTGACCTGTTGGACGTTACACACCCCTCTCCAGCCACGGCCTGACCCCACACACTTGTGGTCATGCACGGCCGTGTGCCTGAGGCAGGTGTTTGTTAGAATCACCACGCTCTGAACCGCAGGACTTCGGAATCACAGCGCAGACAGAGGAGTAGCAAACACTAAGTGACAGGAATGTACGGCTGTCCTTACTTCTCCAGCTATTGAAAAAGACACTTGTAATGGACAGACCTGATGAACTACGAGCTAAAAGCAGTTTGTGTTATTGCAGACTGTGTGGCAGCACATAAGCTTGACAGACTGGAAGACAAGCTGGAAGACTGAGATGAATTCTCTCTCTTACAGATGATGCCCGCCTGTACCCAGAGTGCCACTGCTGCAGCTATGGGCATGAGACCTCACACTGAAACAGATAAAATGAAATGCCAGGAGACATGAAAATAAAACTTTTGTGCTGCTGGACTGCAGTCTGAGGCAGCATTCCCCAGCTCAGAGAGCATTGCTGTAGGAGCCGCAAAGAGATTTGGGTACAAGTCGTTCTGTCCATCCCGCTCAAAGGATGGATTGTGTATGGACAGCAAGGAACAAAGCGTAGGAGGCTCAATGAAGCCACAGTATTTGTATGCTACTAAGGCATGCAGAAAACTAATGAAGAAACATAGCTAGGATTTTATGTCCTCTGAAAGGCTTTTTTTCCCCTCTAATTTACAAATCAGTTATGTTGACTTAAATTTTCATCTTTGCCTTCATATGTGGAGATTTTACCTTGATTGCTGAGACATCCCCTCAAACTTGTTTGCAGCCTTAGTTGAAGGTGGGCCCAAATCATTACCTGAGGTGAAAAAAAGGACAATTAAAAAACCCTAAATAATTAGGATAACTGAAATATGATCAAAAGAGGGTGCAATTTAACACATATTCCTCCAAGCCTTCTCTATACAACATGTCTAAAAGATCATGTAAAACTTCATTCTTCATTAATAACTTTGTAGCTGGAAAAAGCAGCAGGGACCATAATAATACAATGTGACCTTTCATATAACACATTTTAAAACAAGTCACTGGTAGCTCACATCTTCTGGAAAGGGAAGATTGAATGACATTACTGTAGGGCATTTGTTTTGAAATAGTGTTTCAATTTTCCCGAATAGAAGGAGATACTGCAGGCCAGTATCAGATAAATTTATCACAGATGTTTACATTTTGTGCTATGAGGCATGTCTTTTTAAAACCACCATGGATTTGATTTTATTCACAAAACATTAAATTTCTAAGGATTAGTGTTTTATCCTATGTAAAGAACAGCCTTTACTGATTTAATGACTGTATGTTCCCATTACCTGCACACTGACCACTGGTAAGGAAAAGATCCTGGGTATACTGAATTCTGTCAAAAGGCAGCAAAATCCAAACTGAAGTGCTCTGGACTCCTTCAGCAGAAGGTTTCTTTTCCATTAGCCACTACCATTGCAAGTTATAATGATATTAACTCCTATGTGCCTTTGCCATTCCCCCTTGCCTCTCCTATTACAGCATGTCTTAACAATTTTAGAACCAACTTCAACAACCATTAGTAAATTTTATCATTGAAATAGCTGTAAAATGACATTTAATGAGCCAAGAACACAAAATACTTCTCATACAAAAGAATGACACATTTGCCTAAATACCATTTTTAGTGCATTGTAGTCTAAATGAAACAGCAGAAAAGGCTCATGCTGAGCCTTGCTAAAAATATGTTTGTATTTCAAAGTGGGGGAAAAAAGCAACAAAGGTAAAACAAACAGAAAACCTTTCACTTGTAAATCCTATGGATAAAGCATGGAAAAATATCTCATGGTTGCTATGGAAATCCAAAATAACTTCAATGACATTTTTAGAACATCTTTGAATAGTAACTCAATTTGCTTAGACATAAGCTAAGGATTGCACTGCTTGAAACGTCAATTAATGCACAGATTAGAAAACAAATGCTGAAATTCAACGTAACAAAAAATATAATGACACAGAAAAAAAGCTTCTGAAAAGAAAAGCAGTGAACATCTGACAATATTCTTAAGCCAAAAACATGAAGGCAGATACAAGAAACTCCCTCCTTCATAAACACAAAATTTAATACTTGCTTAAAAATCCAAAAGGACTTTCAAACAAGCTTTAGTACAGATTTCAGACAAGAAACATGGGGAGAAGAGGCCTCTCTTCCATCCACTGAAGTTTAGCCTGCACTGAAGAGCAGCAAAGAGACAGCAAAAGCCATGTTCTTCTCCAGCCCTGCTCTGACAAGGTATTCTACTTCTACAGGCTTCTTCATCTTCAACTGCACACCTGCACATTTCCCACATTTTCCTTTTCCTGTCCAAAGATTTTTAAAGAAAAGTTGGCACTAGCTTAGCATCTTATTCTACTATACCTTCATTCTAATAGTGTTACATTATGTAGTAACCTAGTACATGGTACTTTAGGTGTTGCTTTGGACTTAAATATTTGGGATTTTTTATATTTTTAGAGTCTAAGCCCTTGAAAATATCTTTACTACCTCTGAAATAGTATAGGACTATTAGACTTCAGAACACAGGAAACATTTTTTTTCCATATCCCAGACCTCTAAGAAGTAGAGAACCTAAAAGATTGACATTTGCATTCCTTGAGAAAAAAAGGTGAAATGCTTTTCATTGGACTCTGTACTTTTCTCCATATTGAATCCTAAATTCAATCACACATGAGTACTCCATGATTGACCACACTTAACTCAATTTTCTGGAAAAATGGTGCTTTTAAAATTTATTTTTTTTTAGGCTAGTAAGTGTGTGTTTATACTAGAACAGAGAACTAAGACATAAGTAGTGTATGGATGACACACTTATGTAAGCATTGGATTCCAGCTTGAAAATTTACAGATTCATGGAAATCCTGCCACCAAAACTGAAATTATAGAACATTTGGGCCTGAGATTTATAGCTACAGAAAGAAGCTGACTGCATAGAGCAATGTTTATTGAAAAGAGGAAGAATCTGAGTAGTCTGGAAAATAGTGTCTAAAAAGCATCTGTCAGAAAGGTATCTTGCTATAAAAAAAAAAATTAAAAAGTGCTGTTTCTGTGTAACTTCTGCAGATAGAAGGCTGCAAACCTATCAGTCTCTGTGTATGTACAGACAACATCACAAAAACCAAATACATATTAAGACAACACATCCCCACAAGTGAGGTGTGAACACTCCATGCGAGAGATGTGGCACAAAGCCCTCGGGCAGTTGTGAGACCTGCACAGACTCATCGAGGTCCATCTGCCCCAAACCTACATCGACCTGGATTAACGAGCTGGTCAGAGCAGCATCAGGGGTGAGGAGGCAGAGGCAGAGCAGAGCAGCAGCTGAGGGGGCCAGGGTGAGGACAGGCTGGGCAGCTAAGGCAGAGAGAGGGAAGCAGTGGAGGAGGTTGGATTGGGCCCCAGGGGAGCGTGGAATATTTTCAGCTTTCTCAAGTGAGACTTGGCTGCAGCAGCCTGGGAGCCAGAGTGACAGAGGATAGAACTCTTGATTTATCTGAGCTGACGTTACATCAAGCTGAAATCATTGGAAAGCAAGCACCAGGTAAAAAGAAACCAAAGATCATATATCATCCATCATAAAGGTTTTCCCCTGCCCTTTTGTTTTGCATTTCAAAACTCACCCCAAGGAATTGGGCCCTTATTCTGGGGTCCATGAGGTAGTGGGCTTGGTGGGTCAGAGAGGGTTCTTTTGTGTCCTGGGGGTGGGGGAGGTGGTCTCTTCTTGGAAAGAGTGGAGCTGCCACTAGAGGTTTGAGTGCTTAGAGGGAGGGTTGAAGGTGGGCCTGCAAAATAACAAACAACCTTCTTACAAATACATGTGCATAAACGTCAAAGCAGCACTGAAAAATTCACAGTCAGACCCACAGCGAAGTGCAGCAAAAGACTAAAATAAAAAGACAAGCCATGCCAAAACACTGTTTAGATTAAACGACATGTTCACCACATTTTTGACCATCTCAGCTGTGAGGAACTTGACAATCGAATGACATGTGTACTTAGGTTTAAAAAATACAGAATTAATCACACCAGGATTTCTAATTTTAGGCATTATTTAAAAAAAAAAAAGACACTTAAAATTAAGTAATATTTAGCACATGGGATTAAAATTCCTATTAATTTATACCAGAATGAAATAGCTTTCTAAATGTTCTACTGTGTGGGGAGTTTTTTCTCTTCCAGAGCACCCCATACAAATTCTGCTAATAAACAGAGGGGAAGGAAGGAAATAGAAATCTATCTACAAATTTTTCTTGCACTTTCAAAATACGTTTGTAAGCTTGAGAAGGTTTTCTGTCATTATTTTCCTTTTTTTCCGTGGCTTAAATAAATCTAATTATGCATTCTAAGAGCAATGCAAATTGCTGTACACAGTATAAAACAAACATCAGAGAAGTCCTTTCTGAGACTGATATTAGATATTTCATGGTAGCATTGCTTAAGAGCCTATGCAGTCACTCCTACCCTTAAACACTTTTATTTCCCCCTGCATTAGTGTTGTCACAAGTATTATTGAACACAACGCTTGTTTCACAGGATATGGGAACAGATACAGACTGAAAGACAAAATAACCCAGAGGAAAGACAAGAGTTTTCCCTAATCAGCTTCACCATTGACCTTCAAAAATGTCTCTAATAAGAAGCTCAAGGAATCAGGCAAAGCAAGGCACAAACACACAGTAAGGGGACAACTGCTCAAGTCAACTGCCATTACTGCCCAAAGAAATCACTTGTAACTCTTTCCTAAATTAGTTCTACATTAGGTTAGAACAGCTCTAAGGGGTTTGTTGTTGGGCTTGTTTTCTTTTTCCTGATAGTCTGTTGTTTTGTTTTGCCTTTTTTTCCCCTCTTTTAATCTAACCAACAACTAACACTTCACTGCAGTCATGACCTTGCAATAAGTTTTGCACGTCAGAGAGCTTTGCCATCACAGTCTGGGTAAAGGCAGAAAATTGACATAAAAATTTAAAAGCAAAGTCTATTTATACCTGAAACTTCAACTGTATTGTCACATATTTTGTAGCACTGTAGAACCAAAGAGCCTATTTTTGAAAATCTAATTTATTTGAACAGTATTTGAGACAAAACTCTTCATTCAGTTACTCGACATATACCCTACCCTGAGCACAGAACCAGAGCTGCCTCTTTAAAAATATTTGTAACAGCTGACTATAGATAAACTGAAAATTATTGAAGTATGCACTCCTTCCCAAATTATTACATATCATAAAAGTATTAAAATCAGTGAATAATAATATTTGTTAAAATTCCTTAGATGAAACATTAAACACCGATAAAAGTAACTTCAACAATCTATAAGCATGGGTCTGTTTGCCAGATATTTCAGAGGGTGACCTTTCTCTTTCTTCTAAACGGCAAAGAAAAAATTAATAGAACTGCCCATAATGAGTCAATAATTCAATCTTCTCTCTCCCAGATTCAAGCCTGGAAGGCCTTCTGCTGTGCAGGAGAACATCTCAACCATAAGCCCAGCAGGTATTTTGGGCCTATCTTAATTAATTGGTTACTTTGGTAAATCAAATTATATATTTTGCGATTGTTCCTCTCAATTTACTTCTAAGTTCACAGAACCATTAACTAACAACAAGTCAAATGCCAGTGCAATTTCATGATTGCTCCCCAGTTTGCATCTTTATCCTTTCTCATTTTAATTTCTTCCTCGAGCTTAAGGAAGCAAGACAATTTAAACTGTGCATTGAGATGTTTCTGAAAGCAAACCCAACTTTTCTCACGCTAATTTTGAGTGACGACCCCTTAGACTTCTGCAAGTTATCAATTCTTTCTTTTCTAAAATACAAACCAAAGGTTGTTCTATAAACCACTACATAGCTCAGAGCGTACCTAAGAATGACGAGGGGAGAAGGAATAGCCAATATCCGTGGATATTCTTAAAGCACGTGGAAAACATACGGGGCACGTCAGAGCAGCGCTTGCCTCCCGCCCTGACACGCGGCACGGGACAGTTTAACACAGCCAAGATGCCTCCAAGTGGGAATGTCCCACCGCCCCCTGGCGCCCGCCTGCCCGCACTGCACCGCTCCTGCCCCGACACCCCCACGGGTCACCCACAGAGGGCTTAGGGGGAAAGGAGGCCAGGAAATGCACTGAGATGGTACTGAGCGCTTATTGCAAAAAATAAAACTGAAAAATTGTGCATCCTTTCAGACTCCTAGCATTTGTTCCTGCATTAAATTCACAGAAGGAATAAGTACGAATATGGAGGTCATACATTAATGATTACATGGCTGAAATACAAAAGAACTTACTTTCAAATAAAAAAAAAATAAACAAAAACTTCAAAACATCTTTTCAGAGAGAGGTATAAAGTCACTTCATGCTTTGAATAAAGGAAACACAGGAAAAGTTCTTGAATCTAAATCAGTTTATGGAAACAACTGGTGAAATAATACAAAGATCTGATGACGTATGAACTGTCTGTAAAATTGCTATGAAATACAAGGTAACATAGACTCACTTAGGTTGGAAAAGACCTTTAAGATCATCAAGGTGGACATTGCCAAATCCACCACTAAACTGTCTGCTCCTGCACCTTTGGGGTTTTGTTCCTGAGGAATGTCCAGCCTTCCTGGACCCCTTTGCCCTTCAGGACTGTTTCCCAGGGGACTTTGTCTACCAGGCTCCCAAAGAGGTCAAAGTCTGTCCCCTGGAGGTCCGAGGTGGCAGTTCTGCTGACCCTCCTTACTTCTCCAAGAATTCGTGATCCCTGTGCCCAACATGGTCTCTATCACCCACAAGTCCTTCTCTGTTCACAGACAGCAGGTCCAGTGGGTGCCTTCCCTAGCTGGTTCCCTCACCAGTTGTGCCAGGAAGTTCTCTTCCACACACGCCAGGAACATCCTGGACAGACATCTGGTAAGCTGAATATGAGAACAAGGGCCAGAGACTGTGAGACTTCTCCCAGCTGCTTATAGAATATCTCATCTGCTTCTTCATCCTGGTTGGGTGATCTGTAACAGATTCCCACCAGGATATCTGCCTGCTGACCTCCCCCTTGATTCTTACCTATAAACATTTGACTCTACTGTCACCATAATGCAGCTCAGACACTCAAAACAGTCTCTAACACACAGGGCTACCCCATTGCCTCTCCCTCGCCTGTCCCTTCTGAAGAGTTTATAGCCAACCACTGCAGCACTTCAGTTGTGTGACTCGTCCCACCCTGTTTCCATGATGACAGGTATGTCATAGTTTTCCCATGGCACAACAGCTTCCAGCTCATCCTGTTGGTTGTCCATGCCAACTGCATCGGTATAAGTGCACTTCAGTTGGAATATTGATCCCACCACCTGTCTGGGGGCAGAAGCCCTAATTTCTATGTGACTGTTCTGAAGCATTTCTGTGCTTTGTGTCTTTGCTGCCACAAGGCTCTCGATTCCCCTCCTCCACTGGGACAGCAGACCAAAGGACCTCACTAACACCCTCCCTGGTATGCTGCCCCCAGGAATGTCACTAGCGCACCTGGTTTTATTCATTTCCCTTTCAAATTCAGTTTAAATCTCTTCCAATGAGCACTAACTGCGCAATGGCAGATGCCACTGCTCCCTGGCCAGGCTGGCAGAGTTACAGTCCTTTCCTGCATGGCATTCCATGCAAACTGCTGAACCATGCCCTGTTCACTCCCACTATTCGTGGTGCCACACAGGAGTTCCTGTATACACGTCTGAGCTTGGCCACCTTTGCTCAGGTCCCCTCAGCTGCTGTGGCCTGAGCTGTGGGCTCCTTCCAGCTTTCCCACTCCCCCTGGTTCCCTGGTTAAGGAAACACTCCTGTGCCCTGTGTGGGACATGCCCACTGTGCACCAGAGCTGCTGCCTCAGCAACTCTGTGTGTGTGTGTATAGATACATATATGTATATATGTGTGTGTGTAAAAACAAAATCTCAAAACAATTCTTACATGACATTTTTAATTAAATAAGGCTAGGGTAGATATCTTTAAGCAAGTAGAGCATTTATTTTTCTAGATCAAAGATATTTTGTGATTTTAACCAGGCAGCAATTAAGCCAACCATTTCTTCTCCATAGACACTTTAATCATGATTTCTCACATAATTGAAGTATTTACATTTCATAAAGGACATTTTCCTAACTCAAGTAAAACCAATAAAAACACCCATTTTGACCTTTTTCTTTTTTTATTATTATTTTACTTCTGTTGGGCTTTCTTTTCCTCAGCAATTGCTTTCAATACTGTTATCATATTTTATCCCTTTTTTATATTACAAGGATCAGGCTTTCATGTATGAATAGATTAAATAATCTCAAAATTGTTGTATGAAGGTGAATAACTGGATAAGGTCTGCAATTAATAGTGCATTGCCCTTCAGCGTTTGTGCAGTTAGTATAGTAATGATTAATTTGTGTTCTTGTGTAACCATGCAAAGCTGTTGCCATCCAATCAAGAAATGGTGGGTTTAGAGTGTAAAAACACCACTTATGTAATTTTTTTTTACCACTTAATGAGAGAGAGGGAAGAACCAAAATTCCAGTTAATGGTAGAACAGGCACTGAAAAGGAAAGCAATTTATATTAAAAATAGTATTTTCATTTACAAGTGTTGCTATTATAATTTTTAAATTTCTCATGAGTGACTTTTTGCACGTTACTAAAAACCTTCTTCAGTTTGTCTTATTTCAGATCATATGTTTTCAGTATTGAAAATAAGACCACAATGACAGGAAAAATTGTGATCACTCTGAATAAGAAAGATTAGAACATACATTGATGCAACAGTAGCACTTGAACTGCATTTTATAATTAACACTAAAAAAAGTTCTGTTTAAAAAAAAAAGGAGACAAAATTCATTAAAGAATGTTGTATTTTGTGTTGATTCAGAAATAGAAGAGCCCATGAAAGCAACAGTGGTCACCTAGCCTTCCATTCCTATTACGATATTAAAAAATACAGAGTTTGAGTGGGATAACTAATGTTTATTTAATCAAAATGTGCAACACATTTATAAGAATATTTAAAAAACTAAGTCATTAAGTATACTTAAGAGAAGTATATAATCCTAAAAGCATTCAGAAGAAATAGAAGAAAATGGATGACCTTAAAGGCTGAGGTAACGCAAATGAGATTAAATAGATTTGTGCTATAAATTAAGCTGCTCAGTTGAGAATGGTAGTAGAGACTGTGTAATGCCTGCTATGCCACAGTATGATACAATCACGAAAAAAATAAGGACAAAAGGATGTTTGATGTAGTATTTCCAGTAGAAAGAGCAAATTTTACTGCTGTCCCGACACTTCCAGTCACTTGTATTTCAGAAAGCCATTTTAAACAGCAAAGGTATGGATAAGAGCTAACGTGATGAAAGGATAACTTAAGTCATAGGAGAATGAAAATACTCTTCGATCAGATAAGATTAAATAATCTTGGTTTGTTTAGTCTAAGAAAGCAGAACTGAAGACCTCTACAGTTGCCCTCCAGGCAGTGCCTTGATATGGTCAGCAGTGACTGAAAAATCACCAAAGCCAAACAACAATGTTGGTACATGCACAAAGTAATTTAATAGACTTAAGAAGATTCCTAATCCTGTGAGCAATGCAGTCAGACAACTTCTAGAAGTTACTAGGATATTCAAATAAGGTAATTTGGTTAGAAATTGAGTCTGATCTAGTGAAGAAGCAGACGATATCACAGTGTCTGCAGTAGCAGTGGAATGGAACCACAAAGGAAGATGGGTTTATGTACCTAATGTTAGAGCTGAGACAGAGTGCAAAATATGCAAACTCATAGGTATTGAAGATCCAAACTTAACATCATGACACAGAATTGATCTCTGACCTCCATGTCCATTCAATATGAGAGAAGTAGGTAGAATCATTAAAAATCAATTAGCTTTCAGCTAAAATAAAGGAAACCTGGCTTAGATTGCCTAACATTCCTCCAAAACTTACTAGCAAAATCACCCTCACATTGGATTTGCAATGAAGGTTGTGCAATGTGGCGAGTCATGCAACTACTTAAATATTGACTCTTTTTTTGAAAGCATTTTGTAAAACAACAGGCAGATGACCTGCTAGATGTCTTAAGACAGGATGCAGGTGTTTTAGCTAGAGAGAGCAATAAAAAAAAATTATTTGCAGAATGTTACAGACTAAAGACTTGACTGACAACATAAGTTGAATTTGAATAAGCTTAGATGAACTATTGAAAAAGGCACACAGTGGTTGGCTCAGGCAGCTGCTGCACTCATTCTGTACTTTTCATTCTATTAGGATAAACTAAATCTGCAGCAGAAATAGCAGAGGGTAAGATGTATCCACAGATGACACAGTTCAGTGTAAAATACGTGATCGTTACAGCATTTTTAGGAGTATTTTGAAAAGTTATGAAACTGGAGAATCTGGACATGCATTATAATGATGTATGGAGAAACTTAAAACATCCCCATATCACCTCCAACAATTACAATTATTTTCAACCAGCATGTCCACTGCAAAAGCAGTGAGCAAGAGTGGTATGCCTTATGTAAATCGCTTTAAACTTACCTTCTTTCCCCAACACATGTTCACTGGATGACTTCCTATTCCCTGTGGCACCTCAGGAGCACCATGGAACCTTTCTACACAGGAAATTCACTGGCCAATGAAGCCAGCTAATAGAGGAATACAGGGCAGGGGTTTTGTTTAAATATAGAACAAGTTCTGGAAAGACAGTTTTATCAGTATTTTATTTTTATCAGTCCCAAAGGATAAAAAACCATAAAACTTTAAAATCCTCTCTGCCTCTATCTAAAATACAGGTCTCAGTCCATTCCCTACAGACTCTGTGTGCCAGCAGGGTCCCATGGTATCTACCAGGGCCTCACAGCAGCACAGGGACAAATATCAGACCACATTTGGGGACAGAATGTAAGTTTAAATTTAATTACAGATTCAGTGCTTTTCTTACTCTTGTTATTTAGGAAACTTAGTGCAAAATGTAACACTGTTTTCATATAATCTTAAATATTAAAATGAACTTAAAAAAATTTGATAAGCCAGCTTGTATGTTAAACTTTGATGTAAGGGATATACTCTATTATTAATAATCTCAAAAGAGCAGATAAATTTTAGAGGATTATTTTTTTCCTACAGAAACAAAATTAAATCCAACTGTTTTAAAATTCAGATGTGTCACAAGTGTCTTATGGTAGTGGTAAGTCTCTGCTTCCTTTTCTTTTAAACAATCTGCTTGGGAGCTGGAAAGGGGGAGATAACAAGGTGAAACACAGTTTATAATGAAGCATAAGTGCATCCGTAATGATGCATCTAGAGCAACCTTTCCACACTAATGAGTTTTCCTATGCATGTTCCCCCACCCTTTGGGTCTTCAATTATTCCTGTAACATAGGCATGTATTTAATGTAAACTCCTAAAACTGATGAAATACTTTCGAGTATTGTTGAATGGATAACAACCAAAAACCCAGTATCACTCACAGACTGTAGAATTTTGACAAGTGTGAAAAAGAGAAGCATAGTGACTTTACTGCAACAGCAGTTCCATTAAACCTCTCTCTCAGACATACTCTATGAATCTGGCATTTTCCACTCTGATGAAGCAGTTAATGTTACATTAGAAGGCAATACCTCTCTGTATTTTGTGATAATATACTATTTTGCTGTAATAGAAATAAGGATTTCTTTTGTGTAATCTTAGACATGAAAACACGAAAGAACTCAATAGCTCGATTCTTTTCTGAGTAGCTTCAGTGATGTGTTGATTCACTTGTCTAGGAACACCCAGGAACTTGCAGGAACACCTAGGAAAACGCCTAACATTTCTGAAACTGGAATACATACTTAGAATGAAATGTGCACATCAATATTCCCCTTCATGGAGAAAAAGACAATTTTCTGAGTAACTCTGTATGAGACCTTCACTATACAATGACAAAGAAGTAATGTTGGTTATAATCCATTGAAAGCTGACAACATACTAAGCACTGTGTCCAGACAGACACCAGACAAGATCCTTAATCACCTTCAGGAAATGAGATTCATGATTAGTTTCCACGTCTTGCAACTTTATCACAAGAAAAAGTTACCCTAGGTCAGACTGAAGGAACATCTAAGCCCCTATGCTGTGTCTGCAATAGACAAACCATAGCTGACTGTGACACAGAGCATGAAAAAGGGAAGGGGGAGAGGAAGGAAAAGGTTAGAATCTTGTAATGCCAACAAGCCAGTCAACATAGTGAAGTTACAAGGAATACAACTGAGTCCCCAGTGACATTGATACAAAGAAACGTGGATTACAAAACCTCATGTGTAAAATGCAAACCCTGGCAAAATCACTTTGCCTTGTAATGGGAAACAAACCTGTTTAAAAGAGAGCCAAGGGATCCTTTTGAAAGTTGCCACTACATGACAGAGTTTGATGGTGGAACAGTAGTGCTTAAGTACAGCATCTGAACCATGTAAAAACAAAGACCTGATGCCAACACACTGTATCCTGTCCCTTTTATTCTTTCACATTTTGATGATAGTATCTCTGTATCTTTTATAAACAAAGTTAATTGTCACTTGAGAAATGAACTATGAAGTTATAACACTGCTCACAAAAGGGAGCATCAGGATAACTGCTGAAGCATTAAACTATACTGTAGCTGTGATTACAACTGAAGATTTCTTTAACAAGTCTACTGTAAAAACACAATTTGTCTGTTTCTAATTTAAATATGTAAAAAAGGGGGGGAAAGATGAATGCTTCTTTGTCCTAAAAAGTAGATCTACGCAAAATATAATACAGCAACATGTTTTGCTCCATAAATATATCTTCTAAACTTGAAGATTATAGATATCTAGGTCAAACCAAGTCAATTCACTAGAGATACATGACTAAGTCTCTTAAAATGAAACAACTTTTATTTAGAAGAATATTAGTTTATTTGCACCATTCATGTGCAGGATTATAAATTAGTCCATCCATTATAAATGAGTCCATTACTAAATATTCCCCTGGTTTTTAAAGTTTAGAACACCCACTGTACCATTGTACCATATTATTGCATCAATGCAACATGAAAAACATGTTACATCTTGAAACATTGTAATGTACCTGATTAAAGGAAGAACAACTCTGGGAAAAATCACTGCTTGAAAGTGTAGGCTGGAGACAGACTTACCTTTGCCAGCATTTCTAGGAGGAAGAGGAGGAGCATCCGCAGTTGGAGAGGTGGGTGAGTCTGTGCTTGCAAAGATCTGGTTGGTAAAAGCTCCGTAGGAGAGTCTTTGCTTGTCTCTGGGAGTGCTAAAGGAAGGATGAGTCAGTTTGTCTTGGGGAGAAATGCTTGAAGAGTGACAAAAACTTTGGGGTCTCGGAGATCTTTCCTTTTTTATAGGACTAGGCTGTGAATAGAAAAACAAATACATTATGCAGCTATCTAAACAACAAATACAGTTAATATGTTTGGAAAATAATATACTAGAACATATACTAGTGAACATGAGCCTAATTTTTTCCTTCATTGGACAAATAAGCCCCCGTTCCTCCCCTTTTCAGTAACTCAACCTGAAAGGTGCCTTCTTCTAACTGAAAATTAAGATTGTAGTATCAACAAATCATCATGTATACAAAACTAGATTTAATCTTTAAGCAGGAAATATACACTAATAATATACTAAATAATACACCAATATAAGACTAGTAACATTTTTAGAATATAAGAATAATTTTCAGTACATACAGCCCTTTACTCCGACCAAATGATTATCCTCAAGTATCAAGTTTATTACCCCACTGATGCCTATTAAAAATAGACAAACACTTCTGACAGATCAGATGTATTTGGTGCCTGAACTAGCAATATATTCCATGATACAGCTCTTTTTAAACGCATATAATTGCTCTTTGAAGAAATTTCACACATCAATTTTTGCCTGCTGTACGTTAATAGCTGCATATGGAGCACGATCTGTTTCCCTGCAGCTCTGGTTCAGGCTATTATCTCCAGCACAGCATCACTCATCCTCCCAAGGCTCCTTGCATAGATGATCATTTTGTTCTCTACTGTCCTTGAGGACATGTAAATTATTTCAGTTCCTGAGTCTTTCAGTCTCAAGTGTCACAGAAAATGAGAAGTTGTCCACATTTCTTTCTGCAGTGCTCATATAAAATAGCAGAGGTGTATTGGCATTTATTACAGAAACAGAGCACATAGTAATTAACTGACTTGCTAAAGTAGGACACTCAGCCTAACTTTCCACTTATTCTAGGATGGCAATTATCCTATGCCCTCAAGTTTTATCTTTCCATTATGTCTGTCTTTAAAACCAGGAATAAATAGCACAGAACAGTTCGTGAAAAATAGAGTTATTTATTCAACAACTAGGTTTTTAATTAATTTAAATTAGAAAAAAAAAAGTATATAAGCTTTGGATTTCCTCCAGCTAAAATGTAACAGCCTGAAATTCAGAAGGGGATAAAATGACAACAAAGTAATCTAGATTTACTGATTGATATTACACTATATATCTTGTTAAAGCAAAACTTCTGAACCTCAAGTCCATAATAACCAGGCTGACAGTGTATATTCAAAAAGCACTTTTGTTAGTTTGTAATACAGGTCTCAAAACTATTTCCCCCCCTAAAAAATCTGTAAGAAATAAAAGGTTAAAGTGGGTCTCTAATTCCATTTATTACCACGGATCTGAAATGTTGACAGTTGGTGTGCAAAGCCCTCCCAGTAATTCACACTTACCTTATCATCTAAGTCATCGTCACTTTCATCAATTTCTTCCTGCCGAAGATTCCATTCATACTCCACATGGACGTGTGGGTTTAGCTTTCCTGCCTTGGCTTGAGAAAGCTGAAAGAAATGAAAAATTCTTGTTGAAATACTTGCTGTTATTTTGGTGTTAACAGAGTTAGCTTTGTAATGGCAAGAAATGAACTGAAACATTTAGAGGTTTAGAACTTGTCCAGATTAAAACCCCACACAATTTCAAGGCAATCACACAAACATCCTTCATTTTTTTATGGTATAGAGAAAGAGCGAAAAGACAAAAAGAAAAGATTTTCTCGAAAATGGCAGAAATTGCCATGTTTGACAAGTATTTGAACTGATGACATCAAGCTATATGCACAAAAGTAGAATGTATCTGGAGCCCTCCTTTAAAAAAAGGAAAGGTAAAACCTATCTATAAATTTTACTACATACAACTACTGCCCCTCCAAAATTACAATCTTTGTCCTCGAATCAAAAGAAAAGGTATTTAACCTTTATTTAAATATTTTGCCTCTCTCTCTCCCTGGACGAGGCCAACATGTCTTAAGCATAAAATTCCTCTACTTTGCCAGCCCAAATAATGTATTAAAAAACTATTACTTCAGTGATCAGCAAAAAACCTAAAAGAGCAGTGCATTCTGAGGAAATAAATTCTCCTTTCTAAGGCCTAGATTTTCCATCATTATTTATTCCTTTACATCCTTTGAAGTGTAGTCTACTAGTTGATTCAGGAGAGTTTTTAACCATCTTCCTGAAATAAAATATGTAATAAAGAAAGTATTTCCAATCTGTTATGTAAGTATTCACGAACCTACTTGAGTTGAAACTGAATTTAATTACCCAGTTAAGACTCCAGTCATGCAACAGAAATTAGCTTAGTACATCTATCATAATGCAAACACACAGCTATTTATCTTGTACTTTTTTATTGCTGGTGGTAAACACTATGCTCATTCATGGTTTGTTTGTTTTTTTCCACTCTTAACCATATCTCATTGTCACTTTCAAAAAAAAAATGCAGAAATCATTTTTCTCTTCGAAAAGAATAATTAAAAAAAAAAAAAGAGAAAAGGTACAAATGCTTTATGAGAGCTTGGTGAAATAATCAGGGAGATATTTATGGAATTTGGATTACAACTACTGAAACTGTAACTGCTAGATAAGCTCACTGATAACATCCACTTGTTTTTGTTTGCTCTATAACACAAGGGTAGATGTCACATTACTAAAGTGATACTCTGAAAAAAAAAAGCAGTCCAACCCAATTGTGTGCTGTACAGCTCATCTGTATTTCAGTTGACAGAATACTCAAACTACCGGAAACAGCACGTACACAGCAGACGTGGCACTAAGTGAGAAGTCAGTGATAGTTATACCTTATCAGCCATAGCAAAATGTTGACTTGCATCCCCAGAAACATGGAAAATTATTTTGATTTCTGAAGGACAAGCTGTTTTGATTATGCAATGACTAATTCATGACAAGAACTTTCAATTGTCAAAGGAAAGGTATTAAAATTACCAGCTATGGAGCAAAAGTAGATATCCTTGGATCATCAAAATGAGGAAAAAAAAGACAGAATTAAGCAGCAAGTGACAATTGTTTTGTACATTCTCCAGGTTTTGTCTAGCATGTGTAACTGCCACACTACTCAGACTATTTAATACCTTGGTAGTAATTAAGTTCACTTGCCTACTTAATGCATGCTAGTGGTACCTTAGAGAGCCACAAAAAAACAAAGTTGTTGATCTGATGCAGAATCCTTATTCCTGGTTAAGGGCTTCAGAGGAGTGGGAAAATCCTTAACACATTTATTTCTTGAACACCAATAATTTTCTCAAGTGGCATTTGTTAACATCCCTCATATATTCTCAGAATTCCAGAAGGCTTTTGCTCTGATCATGTTCAGTAAGTCCCATAGAAGTTGGTGTTCTACATTTTTTTGTATACTAACTTCCAGACATTACACTTTTGCTTCTTTCTCCATTGAGGAGGTTTAAGTTGTTGCAATTTTCTTTGTAAGAAGATTTTCACCATCTCTGAACTACCTGTCCCATTAAATAAAAAAACCCAAAGCAGGAAAAGACAAACAAAGATCCAGACCTAAAAGGTCTTGATAGATTTAATATCACAGAGTATTGTTTTGTACTCCCGATATAAAAGTCTTTAAAAAGAACTTCTGATGTGATGAAGCCCAAATGTCCCTGAAGGATTTATTTATTGGTATATGTAACCCTCCAGTATTTAAGGTCTTAAAATATCTTGGTGAAAATAACTAGTGCTGTCAATAGAAGTAAGATTTTTTACTTAAAGTGTTACAAAGAAAATTACTGTTGTGTTTTAAATAAGAAAATATTCATCTATGGGTAAGGCCTTCAGATTAGCACTCAGCCAGCTGGCAACAATACCACATCTGAGCTACAGTGGTAATGATATATTAAGCAGATCACATTTTTAAAGTAGTAAACATTCCCCTTGCCTTTCCCCCCACAGCTCCCTACTTACCAGTTCCTCACACTGGACAGCTTTCGCTCTTTTTGCTGTGTCCAGAGCTGTCTCTCCAGCTTGGTTTACTACAAAATTAACAACACAAAAAAGAGCAATTCTTTGAGATGTCTAAAGAAACAAGTCATTAAGTTTCACTACTTGTAGCACAGTGACTTCTAAAGGTGATCAAAAATATCTATTTATTCTATAGCAGCTGCAGCTCTCTAAGTTTCCACTCTAAGTGCTCATGCATTTCATGTATCATCAGGTTCTTTCTGAAGAGCAGCATCTGCTGGGACAGTTCCCAGATCCCTCCTAACCATCCTAGCAGAAAATATAAAGAAATTTGGTCATTTCAACCTCCATTTAACACCTATGCTTACATGAGTAAATAGGAAAAGCAAGTAGAGAGAATAAAATAGCTAAAAAAAGAAAACTATTCTAACATTTTAAAAAAAAAGAAAATAATGTTAATCCAAGACATTTTACCTTGATTAATATTTACAGATTTGAAGACATTTGAGCAAGAATAAATTTAAAACTTTCTAGCTAATTTGTCTTTATAAAGGCTATGAAGTAGTTCATAATTTAAAATAACAACAGATCAGGAAAAAAGCGATATCTGAGCCCTGTGGAAGGTCCTCTGGCACAACATCTAATGGAATCCTTGCTCGACGCTCAGTAGGAAGTCTCAAGAATCAAAAATAACCCCCATGTTTGAACCTTAAGTGGATAAACTTAGGTAAAATGTACATCAGCAAATGCCATGGAGCTGGAACAGAGAGTGGTCTACAGCACATCCAGACTGTAAAGCATTTCTGTGATCGGGAACTAAAACCAGTCAGACTGAGGTCTCATAAGCACTTATGTGAAATATTACACAGAGAATTCCAGTCAGGAATCCTAGAAAATACAAAGCAGTCATCTAGAAATGCCTATGACTGTGAAAGAATTAAGATCCCAAGAAGAATCCCTCGTAGACAGGGATAAGAAGCTGAATAGCCACCCTGTAATCAAGGAGGAAACAATCAGTGACCTGCTGAGCCACTTGAATCCTCAAAAGTCTATGGGACCAGATGGGATCCATCCAGGGGTGATGAGGGAGCTGGCAGAAGAACTTGCCAAGCCACTCTTCATCATTTACCAACAGTCCTGGCTCACTGGGGAGGTCCCAGATGATTGGAAATTGGTGAATGTGACACCAATCCACAAAAACCACTGGAAGGAGGACCCAGGAAACTACAGGCCTGTCAGCCTGACCTCAGTGCCAGGCAAGGTTATGGAGCAGATCATCTTAAGTGCAGTCACACAGCACCTTCAGGATGGACAAGGGAT
>VYXB01006850.1:75142-107037 GCA_013397135.1 Pachyramphus minor
TCTGGGCCCCTCAGTTCAGGAAGGACATTGAGGTGCTAGAGCGGGTCCAGAGAAGAGCAACGAGGCTGGTGAAGGAACCTGAACACAAGCCCTACGAGAAGAGGCTGAGGGAGTTGGGGTTGTTTAGCCTGGAGAAGAGAAGGCTCATGGGAGACCTCATCACTCTCTACAACTACCTGAGAGGAGGTTGTAGCCAGGTGGGGGTTGGTCTCTTCTCTCGGGCAACCAACAGTAAGACAAGAGGGCACAGTCTCAAGCTCTGCCAGGGGAGGTTTGGATTAGATATTAGGAAGAAATTCCTTACAGAGAGGGTAATCAGGTACTGGAATGGGCTGCCCAGGGAGGTGGTGGATTCTCTGTCCCTGGAGGTATTCAAGAAGAGACTGGATGTGGCACTGAGTGCCATGGTCTAGTAACTGTGGTTGTAGTGGATCAAGGGTTGGACTTGGTGATCTCAGAGGTCCTTTCCAACCCATCTGATTCTATGATTCTATGAAGGATTTCCATCTGGAAAGATCTCTCTGAGATGGTTCACAGGTTTAATATGAAAAGGAATGAAAATACAGTTCTTCCTGAGTGAAGTTAACATACAGACAGCTTAAGGGACTATGTAAATTCTAAACGTTCAGCTTTTGAGTATAAACCTGATTTTAAGGTCTAAAGACAATATACAGTGCAAAAAAACAACACAAAGAACGCAACAGCCTCTCTGCCCTGTCTCCCTCCAAAAACCCAAACACCAGAAAGGTGAGAACACTCTTCTGGCATCTGTGTAGGAGATGTTCCTTCCTTCAATAGAAGGAACAATAAACTTGTTTTGACTTGTTCAGATAGCTTTCTCATTATAATTGCCAAAAAAGGTCACATTAAATTCTTCAACTTATGATAATATTGAAACATATTCTAAGGATGTATAAAAAGGCCAAGGAAACCCATGACTTCTGGCACTAAGCTATGCAACAGTTTTTTACCAGGAAGTGGAGGAAAATGATGGTGATGAAGAAAAAGGGAGAAACCAATTTCATACTCTCCAGTTTGCATCAACTATTGAGAAAACTTACTGACTGAATGCAAATGTTTTATAGACATGCTGATGACACTTAAATCCTGAGCCTAACAAGCTGCATTCATGAAATGCCTTCCTAACTCACAAAATATGGTAGGGAAAGGAGAGCATGTAGAAAACCAGAGATTATCCTAAGTGTGAGCAAACAGAGATTTCTAATTACACTTTTGGTAAGCCACGACGAAAAATGGACTAATACAGGTTACAGCAAGTGTTATATCTGTCTCACACATGCAGATGGCAAAGAGAAGCAGAAGGGCAGCTAAGAAAGCTGATCCCTTCCCTAAACAGTGACAGTGGTGGCTGGGATGTGCTGGCTGAAACCACAGTGCCAGCTGTCATTGATGCTAACAGAAGAATTAACTGTTATGTACACAAAGCCCATACGTATATAAGAGTGGAACTAACATGAGCAGACATTTGAGGCATTAGAACGTGAAAGTTCTAGATTGATTTTAGAATACAAACAATAGAAATAGGGCCAGAAATAGAGCTCTGCAGAAATACTAGAGTTTACCATTACTATTTTGGATTAGAAATCTCTGTCACTATTATATTGTAAGAATTTAAGTTCCATTTCTTAAACGAATGTTTCCTTTAGGTTTGTTGGTGACAAGGTCTTCATCTTTTTGACACGTTTTAAAAGCTTACTTACCACAGGGACATAAATAAAAGTGGTTAAAATAATGGAAAGAAATTTTAGGAAATTTTTATTTCCTAGTTTTAAATAATGAACTTACCTAAATCAATAGTTGGCTTCCCCCTCAAAAGCAATTTCAAACACTCAGGCTTATTATACATACTGCAGTAGTGTAGAACTGTATTACCCAATGCTGTTTGTTTGTCCAGGTTTCCACTAAACACAAAAGAAAAAACAATCAAGACAAGTATAGTAGCTGTGCTATTCACTTCAGATTTAGCATGCCTGTAAAAAATAAATTATTGGAATCTTTCCCAGTGTAGGAGAAAGTAATATTTTTAAATTAAACATTACTTTCAAGGACTATGAAAAACAGTTCCAAGGACACTGGAAATACCTGAGCTGTGATTGAAAAGTCTGTGAATCTACAAATGTTCTTTAAAAAAATTAATAGAGTGAAACTCAAATAGTCCAGCCTAATCCTTTATAAGGCCATTCCAGTTGTTTTCCATCTGCCACTTTATTGGAATTTCTTTTTCAAACATGCTAAATTAGTCCAATAAAAATACCTGAAAAATCACCCTGATACAGTTAAGTTAATAAGTCCTATGAAATTAAGGAAATATGAAAAGAGTGGCTGTAAGAATGAACAATATTAGGATATACACTGAGTTAGGTAAAAACCAGCTGTGAAAAGAGGTTCACAGGGCTTGTTAAAACCTGTACTTCCTTTCATTTTCAAGTTCTAAAACAGGTTTCTCCAAAAATGTCACTGACATTTTGGGATCAATATAATAAATCTATAAAACAGCAAAGCAAAGCTCAGGAGATGACAGTTTTTCCCAGTGTTACCCATACTGAACAGTAAGTGCGGAGCCCACATGGTTGTAAAGGTGCTCTTAAATTTGAGACTGAGACAAAAATACAGACAGCAGACAGAAACACATACAAGATTATAGTTGTCTGAAGAAACCAAGAAGCTTCCTAACTAAACAAAATAATTTTAAATAATCATCCAAAATAAGAAATCCTTTAATAATGCTCAAAAAATAATTTAGGCTTCTAAAACATTTCTTAAATTACAATCTCAAACAGGTTGCAAATATTAGTACTTTATTTTTTATTTGTTACTTCAATAAAAGCTCTACTATAATCAGCACTTGAACTTTTCATTAGGCTTTTTTACTTCTATGAACATATCCCTTGACAACAAAGAATATCTTAGTCAATAAACTAGATGTTGAAAATTACTAATTAAGAAGTTAATGCTCTCAATAGCTTTAATACAGTTTATTAAATATTGGAACACCTTTTTTAAAGTCTATCCATAGCCTGTTCATAATTTTCTGAGAAAGATCCTTGTCTTCTACTCTTACAATTTCTTTCCATGTGTCCTGTATTTGACACATTTACTTGTCATGCCTCCTCTACCTGAACTATTCATTTGCATGGTTTCATACTGTCATGTGCTCTAAATCAACGCTCTTCTGTGCTCTACAGTTTTTCTTTTCATCCTATTTTTATGTAACTGCTTTCCATGTTTTTAATCTACATGTCTTTCCCTCTCTCTACTCATTAGGAGTGCAAAGGTCAACTCGAAGGTGCTAAATTATGCTCTTTTGGAACATATTTAAGGAGAAAGATTACGAGTGATGAGCAAACACCATCCAAGGCACTGCCAGGATAGCTCTGAACATTTATATTTTTCATGCACAATTTAATGATAAATGAGCAATCCATACCAGTTTTGTACAAGGAAGTCAACCAGATGGAGAGAGGTTTGGTCAGCAGTCCGGACTGCTAAATGAAGTGCTGTTTCACCTGGCTCCTAAACACATGTAAACAGAAGTTAGATTTCTATGTCTTACTTCTAAAAAGCTTGTACATCAGACCTAACGAGATACACGTCATTCACTCTTTTACAAATCTTTCAACAGAAAAATACTATTAGGGAATTATTGTGAAAGTGGTTATTGCCTTTCTTATCTCTAAAAAACACCATGTCCTTCAAAGGAAATGCTATCATACTTTTTGAGATCACAGCTTTCTCAAACCCAATTTTCCCTTTTCCCTGCTGGATGGAACGACCCTGAGAAGCCTTTAACCATTTTAGCTACTACTAACTAAATGGGATCCTTTCAAGGAATACTGAGTGAGTTTACAGTACTTGTTGCTTTATAACACCCTGGTGAGCACCAAGCACAGCCACAATGCTATTTCCTACAAAACCAAGGAAGAAAAAAACCACAAAAATCAGTCCCACATAGATTAAATCTCCTACAGACTTGCAGAACAGTTGAAATTGGAAAGGACCTGTGAAGATCATCTATTGCAACCTCCCTCCTAAGCAGGGCCACCTAGGACCAGTTTCCCAGGACCATGTCCAGATAGCTTTGGAATATCTCCAGGGACAGAGACTCCATAAATTCTTTGGGCAACCCGTGCTTGTGCTTGGTCATTTTCACAATACAAAAATGTTTCCTGATGTTCAGAGGAAATCTCCTGTGCTCCAATCTGTCCCCATTGGCTCTGGTCCTGTCACTGGGCACCACTGAAGAGATCCTGGATCTGCCTTCTTTGCACCCTCCCTTCAGGTATTTACACTCAGTGATGAGATCCCCCTGAGCCTTCTCTGAGATGAACCCTCCCCTCAGCCTTTCCTCATATCCCAAGTGCTCCAGACTCTCCCACATTTGTGGCCCTTCACTGCACTCTCTCCAGTATGACCAAGTCTCTCTTGTTCAGGGGAGCCCAGAGCTGGATACAGCATTCCAGCTGTGGCTTCATCAGTGCTGAGTAAAGGGAAGGATCACTGCCCTCGACCTGCTGGCAATGTTTCAGTGCTGCCTGGAACACCACTGCTGGCTCATGCTCTGCTTGGTGTCCACCAGGACCCCCAAGGTCTTTATAGACCAAGCTGGGTGGTTCCGAGCATATATTGGTGCATGGGTGGTTTCCCCCAGACACAGGATCTCCTTGCTGGACTTGAACTGAGTCATACTTTATTTTCTATATATATCATGTGCATTAATGCATTTAAATAGAAAAGCTGTTTAATTCCATTTAATTCCAGTACTTCATACTGCATCCTTTGCCATATTAACTATTTTCACACAACTGGTTGAAAACATTCTGTGACATCTCTCCAAATTGGGTTTAAAAGTGATGGGAGAAAGCAAGTGGTTATATAGCATTGATTATCTATAAAAACATNGCACCACTGAAGAGATCCTGGATCTGCCTTCTTTGCACCCTCCCTTCAGGTATTTACACTCAGTGATGAGATCCCCCTGAGCCTTCTCTGAGATGAACCCTCCCCTCAGCCTTTCCTCATATCCCAAGTGCTCCAGACTCTCCCACATTTGTGGCCCTTCACTGCACTCTCTCCAGTATGACCAAGTCTCTCTTGTTCAGGGGAGCCCAGAGCTGGATACAGCATTCCAGCTGTGGCTTCATCAGTGCTGAGTAAAGGGAAGGATCACTGCCCTCGACCTGCTGGCAATGTTTCAGTGCTGCCTGGAACACCACTGCTGGCTCATGCTCTGCTTGGTGTCCACCAGGACCCCCAAGGTCTTTATAGACCAAGCTGGGTGGTTCCGAGCATATATTGGTGCATGGGTGGTTTCCCCCAGACACAGGATCTCCTTGCTGGACTTGAACTGAGTCATACTTTATTTTCTATATATATCATGTGCATTAATGCATTTAAATAGAAAAGCTGTTTAATTCCATTTAATTCCAGTACTTCATACTGCATCCTTTGCCATATTAACTATTTTCACACAACTGGTTGAAAACATTCTGTGACATCTCTCCAAATTGGGTTTAAAAGTGATGGGAGAAAGCAAGTGGTTATATAGCATTGATTATCTATAAAAACATGTTATTTTACTCATGAGCAACATTTCTCCATGAATAACTGAGGTCAATCTGGACTGATTTAAAAAAAAAAAAAACAAAACACCAAAACCAACCCTGTTACTGACTTCAGAAGGAAGATCAAGTATTCAGAACTTTATTTAAAAAAATTAAATTTTCCCTCTTCACAAGGATGCCATATTAAGGAAAGGAAATAAAACCCCACCACTTTCATCTGTTATTTTGTTTGCTTCAGCATCTAAGGTAGCAGACCCAGGTCCTGGGTACTTTACAAATACACATTGTTTAAAATACTCTTTGTTTACCTGATAAGCTTACCTGTCCAGGCTCCAACAGTGGCTCCATTAGCTCTACCCCCTCTGCATAGACTTGAATTAGTGCAAGTAAATCCCTGGATTTGACAGCCTCAAGTAATTCACTCAGTTTAGCTGCTGCAGATGCACAAGTCTTCCTAGAGAACTTATGATCTACATATTTAGCAGTGATAAATTCTTTCCGCGCAGTCCTGTGGGGTGTGAAAATAGAGCTTGCTTCAGAAATGTTTAGAAAAATGGGTCAACAATTTTAATTTAAAATCACATTGTCTAACTTGGGAGATTAGAAGAGAAGAGGAAAACTATCTGATAAAAAGTGTGTTATTTATTGTTATACTCCATGTCTTTCTTGCAAACAAGCACAAAATACAGTAAGTACATTGTCAAATTTATCCTCTCTTCTTGTTATATATGAAAATTACTCTGACTCTGGGGACTAAGACCAAAGAAAAAACAGAGCTGGTGTCATTTAGTCCGACAGTGTTTATTACCTGAGGGGATGCTATAAAACTCAAAACCATTCAGGATTCAAATAACGAACCTTGAAAATCAAACTTAAAATTTTTCTACACTGAGAAGCTGAGGTAGCAAAAATGTGGCTACATAACTTCTAAGAAACTTCACAGTTGGAGTAAAAATCCCTACTCTTCTGCCATTCTAGACTTCCTCTAGCTTGATTACTGTATAAGACACTTCACATCAAATATATATTCCACAGTAAACTTAAAGATTTTAGAGATTCAAGACTTACATATCACTTGATGGACTGGGTTTAGGTGAAGGACTAGGTAAATTCCCTTCCATAATATCATTAAAACTAGTATTTCCTACATTCTTGGCCAGCTGAAAAAAAGAAAAAGAATAAATGAAGGTGAGGGCTTTAGGGGTATAACAGCAACCTAAAAAATGGACTATTAATGTGCATTTTCCACACTATTAATAAAAGATGGAACATGCAGGACTGTAAAATGAAAGCACAATGATTGCATGTAAATATAGAGCTATTAAAAAACCCAAAAAAACTCTAAGTGTAAATTCTATCATCTCAGAACTTGTACAATAGACTTCACAGTCACAGCTAATTATTTGTATTTCAGGTCAATCTGCCTCCAATGCAAAACCCAAAATGAGAATGAGGAATCAGCAGCACAAACACTGAAATGGTGCTGGTATACTGATCAGGAAGCTACTTTCGGAAAGAAGCTCAGACCTACTGGAAGTCATACTTAGCAAAATTTGATCTACATTAATAGTAACTTTACAAACAACTCAGTATTTTAAAGAGAGAGCTAGTGCTAATGTTGAACCTATACCCAAATTCAGAACTGCTTTCTATCTTCTCTCAATTTTCCCATACAACGTTTCTGTAAGAAGTATCTTCTCTCAGGTCAAACACAGCTGGGGAGAGATAAACCTGCTACAATTCTTTCTTTTTTCTTTCTCTGTATTTTTCTCTTGGTGTGTTTTCTTTTTTTTTTCTCTTTAGTGATCTCACATCAAATTCCTTTCATAACTTTAACATTATGGGGTTTCTTCCATCAAATTAAAAGATTCCTCCAACATTTTTCTGTCAAAATCAGCAACAGTCATTCTCACTTGCCAAGTTAAATTAGCTTTCCCTTTTTTAATTGCCCTGATTTAGGATCAAGATCAGCTATCGAGAGGCAAAATTCTGATGGCACTAATCACAACCGATGTCAATACTCATTCTGCAATAATATGCTCCTATAAAATACATTAAAAATATGAAGGAGGTGTTCTGCTAAAACATATTCCTTGAAAAAAATTAACTGTAAATTATATATCTCAATGCTTCCTATATATATGTCATCATTTGCCTCAAAAACCCCCAATCATCCAAATTAAAGAAACTTACCAAGAGTTCAGATGTTCCTAATTTGTCTAATTCCAAAGACTGGATTCGAGAAATATGGACACCCATTTCTCTGTGTATTCCAGAACACTCAATGCAGGTTAAAATGCCCAAATTAGTTGATAGCCATGTTGGATCTGAAGAATTGAAAAATAACGTATTTAATCGAAGTACAAGAAAAGATTTTCAGTGGTGATAAGAAATCCCAATGTATTCTGAAATGATTCCTCATTTAATGTTTTAAAGAATAGAAATATATGCAATATTCTTAGGGTTTTTTTCTCCAAACTGCAGTGCAAATTTAACCACAAATTGCTACCAATGGAATTAAGTTTTCCAGATTTAGGGACAGTCCCAAAGGCACTGAATTTAGACTTACAAATTCAACTGAATGAATTTCAATACATTCAGGATTTGTTTCCTGTACAAATAACAAAAGGATTTTAATTCCTGTTTTTAAAAGGAACAGATCTCCTAAATTTGACAATCTCTGAAGTTTTGAAATTTACTTATTAAACTTTAAATAGTCCTTTATAAAAGATTAACCATATAAATTTTAGTTGTAGTATGGTGTAGAAAATTTAAGGAACAGTGGTTAGTCCAGGAATAAAAATAAATAAATAACAAAAAATTGCTGTCATGGAGGAGATCTGCATGTGATATTAGAATAGATCTTCTACTATGAATGCTACATAAGAGGCATGACCAGTTTTTAAGGAAAAGAAAAAGCTCCAGACACACTTTGTACACATACATGTCTTCAAATTAATCTCTTCCTTGACCTTAAATAGTAAGTGCTGAAGCATTAAGTCAAGAGTTTTAAAGCAGCAAGCTGGGGTGCAGGAGTGAAGCTTGAAACTTCTCTATAAACTGAAAGATGAATGAGAACTGTAATATGAGGTTTCTGTAGCTTTACATAATGAAATAATTGAATGAACTGATTCCAGGATTTGACATAATTATATCCCAGTTTGTATTTTTATCTAACTATTTCTTATTTGGATCAGCATCTGCAAGGTATGTACTATCTACTCAGTTCCAAATAGGCATCACCTTCTTGAAGTGTCTCTTTAGATAAGAAAGCTGCAACAGCTGCCACCTACCAAACCAATTCAGTTGTGCTGGGTCAAGCTGCCTCTACTCAAGCTCTAAGTGACACATAGCTGACCTGTAACTCTGCACTTCTGAAGATGTTATCTTGGAGGATTTCAACTCTGGGCTTCATTCTTTGTACAAGACTACTTATTCCAGCTCTGAATAGGTCTGATACTGCAATTCCAGTAGTCTCATGCCAAGATAAAACCTCAGAGTAAGATGCTGGCCAGGTCAATTTTTCCACAATCATTGTCTAAATATTACTCACTTCTACTTAGTAGCATGCACAGGATCAGTGATGCCAAGCAACTTCCATTCAAGTGCAACAAGCATCTAGACACAGTGCAACAAGAACAGTTCAAACTCCAGAGGGGCTTGAACTGCTGGAAGTAAGCACAGACAACACACAAAAATATTTTAGTGAATTAAATGGAACTAATGTAGGAAAGTCATATTTCTTCTTTTAAAAACAGGCTGAAGACTGAGAAACACATCACTTAGAAAATTAGTTTGCACTCTACAAACACCTCTTTAAAGAAATTACTTAGCTCCCAACAAGAAGTTGATGACATGAACAAATTGAGATACCTGGTGAGCCACAATCACAACAGACTTCATTTCCGGGTAATCTCTGTATGTCATCAATAATGGCTTTTGTCAGATCCTCTAAACTGTTCTCCCCTGTGCTCTGCTCTCCACGGAATGCCATATTTAATGCTTCTTCTTTGCTGTTAGTCAATACTGATATCCATCTAGCACAAGATAAAGACCTTAATGAAGATCTGCATTTGCAAATACAAGTTAATCTATAAACCGTAGAAAGCTCGCCAGGAACAAAATATTAGTGGGAATACAGGGAAGGACTCTATTGTGGGAGAGCCTGAAGGGGGGAAAAAGTGAGAGACAAAAAGGAAAAATTTGAGAAAAGGTAAGTAAGAATAAGAAGCAACAAATAGTCTTAATTCTAACATCCCTTTAGTGAGCAATTTTAAAGCCAAAGCAGTACAGTTCTCAAGAGTTTCTCAAGTAGGCAGAAGCTGTGGAAAAGGTGCAATGAAAGCTCCTGTAAATTTAACTGCTTTAAAAGGCGCCCAAAATATTCCTGAAGTCTATCCTGTTATTAAAAGAGAAAATTATAACCCCTACTTTTTCCACTGTGCATCTTCCTCTTCACAGAGGTAACAGAAAGCACTGCTGTGAATGTGTTGATGCCTTTTAAAACACAGGTCGCACTAATCAGTCAGACTGTAATGCCCAAATTAATTGCCATGGCAACCAATGGAGTAAGGAAAAGAGGACGACAGGAGAGTAACCATATCAATAGTCGACACAGAATTTTAGGAGCAGCTCTTGACTGCAACAAATCAAGACTCTTTAATATATTTCAGGTACTAGTTCCCCTGCCCCCTCCCCAAACACTTGTTTACAGTTTTTGTTGACACAACAATGTTTTAATTAAAACCAAACAAAACCCCTTCTTAGTGGCTGCGGCACTACAGCTGGAAATAAAGAGGGAAAGCAGTTACACTAAGGACAAGCACATTGCAGATGCAGTTTGCTAATTTAGAAAAAAAAAACAGTTAAAAAATCCTCCCAGGTGTAGTGATTTCAGATGTTGTTAGATCTATTGCAAATACTCTTTTTCACACATAAATATTTTAAATTGGCAGAGTCCTCAATGCATTACATATTTACAATATCCAGATTGTCTGAAATCATCAGTCTTATGAAATGTGCTAAAATGGCTGTACATTATACATTTCATGGACCTATGCCTCTTAAATTTTTATGCATACAAAATAATCTGAGAACTTGTTCTTAAAAGAAAATGCTTTAAATATATCGAAAAATCAACCTCAAAAACAAAAGAGAAATTTAAAGTCTTCAACACAAATTTGCTCCATAGTTTGCATGCTGAAAACAATAAATTTACATTAATCTCTATATCTTGTTACATGAGAAGAGCCCACACTAGATGGCATTCTTCTGCAATTTTTCAGACGAAATCCAATGCTATTGAAAAAGAGGCAGCAGTGTCTTGCTTGTCTGTTATTATAGCAATGTTTGGTTAAACACACAGAGTAAAATAATAATTAAACTCAGACAACATTTATTCTGACATTTGTTGACAATTTCTTTCAGGGTTACAATTTGATTAGTTTGTTAAAAAGGCAGAATTTAAATAAAACTCAGCTATGCAGTAACCATTAAAAAATTATTAGATGCAATTAAAATAAACACAACACCATTGAGCCGGCTGTTAGTTTGATATTGATTTCCTTATTACGAGTATTTAAACTATCAGAGCAACAATTTATTTTGATTGCATTTGCTCAGGTAGCAAGAACCTGCTCTTCAAGGCTGCCTGTCACCAGTGACATCTGTGGGTCAGAGCAAGGGGCACCGCAGCGTTGGCTTTTCCCAGACAAGGCCCAGGCAGCACCAGCACAAGGACAGGCACACCCTGAATGACTGGTGCTACTTATACAAGAAGTGCCCAGATGGTTACCAGGCCTTCCTGTCAGGCTGTGCACTCAAAAATAATCAAATCAAATCAGTAAATACAGTACGTTAATTCAATGTCAATAGTTTATAAAACTGCCTTCTGACTGCTCTTCTTCCTCTTTTGTTTATCAGTGTCTTTTTCTATTCTTCCTTTATAAAGAAAATGTGTTTGCTTTATCTCACAATACTGCCAGTGCCAAACTAACAGTCAAAAAGCTTCTGGTAACACTTTGTGCTGTTCTCTCAAATAATTTTAAAAGTCTTACAAAATTTCTTTGTCTACTTGTTTAAGGACAAGAAGAAAAAGCCTCAAGTTGTGCAAGGGGAGGTTAAGATTGGATATTTGGAAAAATTTCTTCACAAAATGGGTTTCCAAGCACTGTAACAGGCTGCCCAAGAAAGTGGTTGGGCCACCATCCCTGGAGATATTTAAAAGGTGTGCAGATGTGGCACTTGGGGGCACGTTTTAGTTGTGGGCTTGGCAGTGCTTGTTAATGGTTGGATTCGATACCAAAGGTTTTTTCCAACCTAAATGATTCTGTGATTCTATTCTATCTAATACAATAACAGAGGTTGTCCAATTGTCAATTAAAGTTGTTTTTATGAATCTGAGAATTTTCTTATGATCCTTTAGGGCATTTTGTTTGCTGGAGATTCCTGGTATTGAAGAAACTCACAAGGGCAAACAAAAATCTGGCATCATGGGGGCCTTCAGGAGACAGAAGGAATTTTTTATCTCGGATGGAGCAGACTGTCACTCAGATTCCTCTTATTTTTCTTCAGTATTTTCAAGGCAATAAAAAAATCTCTCCCCCAAGAATAGCAAGCATTCGGTTTTTTCGGTCTGCAACAAAGATTTTTCTGTCTCTTCTGACAAGCACTATTGCAACACTGTTGTTTCCAGGTAAATTCATAAAAAGAACAAGAATAGCATAGTATCTTTCAAATATTCAGAAATAACTTTTTTGCATGGAAGAAGCAACAGATAGTATCAAGACCTTCCAATTCAACCTCTCCAAAGTAAAAAATGCCTGAGGACTGTTGCTAAAATCTAGACTGAAGTTAGATGTGTTTCTTCATAGAAACATTTCTGAATCTAGCTTTGTTTATAATCCAGGTGTTTCATGTAGATATGGATATACTCTTGACCTTCAAAAAGAGGGTAGAAAAGAACTAAAAGGTCATGTCTGGATTACGTTTGTCCCTATCCACAATTACAAAAAAACAGAAAGCAACTATTATTCTGTAAGTTAAAAAAAAAATAATCTGGTTATGTTTCTTATAATCTACACATAAAAATATATTATATATGCACATACATAAACAGACTGCCCATGCACCCCCTCTCCCAAATACACTGTATTTTATCTACTAGAGAAACCAATAATCCACTGGGAATTCAGACAGCTGCCTGGATAAAAATCAAGAAGTACACTGGACTGAAGGAAGTGTTTAAGGGGAAGCAGTAATAAACCTATAACAGAATGTAGGCTTCAGTGGCTTTTATTTTTAAACTATTTCTTTTTTAAAATTAATATTCATTATTTTTATTTTTAAACCATTGCTTTTTAAAATTAATATTAATTATTTTAATTTTTAAGTAATCTGAGGAGCTATTTATAGAAACAGTGTAAAATGATCACTAGGATAATGTATGCAGGGTCAGTTTAACTAGATTATAAAGAAATGCATCTTGCTTTTTTCTCTATGTAGATCTGAGTCTGTAAGAAAAGTGATTTAAAACTCTATTTATGCATTTCTTTTTTAATTGGTGCATAAAGTAAAAAAGGCAGAACAGAGGCAGCACTAAAACTAAAGCAGAAGGGAACGTGCTGATCTTCTCTCTCTTGTGACCCATGATAGGACATGAGGAAATGGAATGAAGCTGCATCAGGGGAAGTTCAGATGGGAAGAGGTTCTTCACTGAATGGGTGGTTGGTCACTGGAACAGGTTCCCCAGGGAAGTGGCCAGGGCATCAAGCCTGGTAGTGCTTAAGGAGCATCTGGATGATGCTCTTAGTCACATGGTTTAGTTGTAGCAGTCCTGCAAGGAGCAGGGAGATGGATTCAATGATCCTTGTGGGTCCCTTCCAACTTGGGATATTCTAGGATTCTGTATTCTGGTACAAGTAATTTTCTCAGCCACTGGACTTTAGAGTGATAAAAGAGACTTCAGCGCTTCTAATGGGAAATAAAACCAGCCTGGAACTTCAAAACAGTCCAACAGGCAGCCCACTAAACTGAATTTATTGAACTGCCAATCAGAAGAAGGATATTACTAATGCATTCTCCCCCTACCTTGCTCATGTGTTAAGACAAAAAAAAAACCCAAAAAATCACTTCTTAAAACAGCTAATATAGTAAAAGTTTATGCAGGGCAGAGTCCCAAAAATTTATGACTCATCAGAAATAACAGTATTTTCTTCTTGACTGAGAAAATTACCGTAATAATTAAGTTCCAGGATGAATGCAGCAAACATGACTAGCAAGTCAGATTTGTACTCTCAGAGCCAACATAAAGCTGTGGAAGACTGGAAGGAAATAAGTGCACAAAGAATCCTCCAGCCCTTTCATTTCACCCATACCTCCCAGGGCTGAGCTGTCAATGCCACTGCCTCCCAACACTACCAAACAAGTGAAATATCCTACAAACATTCCCTGTACCTTTAAAATACACATGTAGCACCACAGTCTTCCTTTAGAATATGGATATTTAACAAAAGAATGAGGCAGCCTTGCAGGCTCAGGCTTGCTGTCCTCTTCACTGGTAACTTTATTCCTTGAACTGTTGGGTGATGAGCATTACACAACACACACAACACACGTTTGGTGACACAGAGAGCAATGTTCAGGAGGAAAAAAAACAGTGGTACATGGTTCTCAGGAAGTAGTTCTGATGCAGCAGGAAGAAAGATTGTTTTAAAGGAAACAATCTGGTTGGAAATATGCATTAATGAAGCAAATTCCTGGATTCTGAAGTACACAAATATCAGAGATGTGCTTTGCTGTTTATTTCTAGGCCAACAGTAGAAAAGATGCATTGCCTGTACATATTTTCTATGTGTTATATGGAGTTCTTTTATCTATTTCTTATTTTTATTTTAGAGGAAAAGGCAGAATCAGGAGTAAAAGAAGTAACTGCAAAACAGGGTTGACAGAGAAGACTTAGGAAGTATTTAAAAATATATCATTTGAATCCTAATAACCTGATATACTATATCATGACAAGCAACTGCACAAAAACCATGTGCTGGCAGGATACACAGTCTAAATGGGTTTTTGGTTAGTTTGGTTTGGGTTTTGGTTTTAACGTTAAAAGGTTTTAAAAGAGCTCTGTAGTGTGACACAAGATAGTTTACATTTGTAGATTCACAACAGCAGAAAAAAGAGACAGTAGGCACTACTTGTGCAGTAAATGAGAAAGCTTTTGCCATTTTTACATGTGATTTTATGGACCTCTATTGGCAAAATAAACTTGAAAAATGTAAACATTCTTACGCAACGTATTCTTGTTCATCTTCTGCTTGGAAGTGGTATGTTCTGTTATCTGAAATAAATAAATACATCTTTTCATTTGGCACACAATCAATTTTAAAATATCTACATACTTGGTACTGAAACCTATTTGGCAACTAAAGCCTTAACCAATAACAGTAATACCCTATGGAAAACAATTTTTTTAAAAAACTGAGAAACATGACACTCTGAATTTTGATTTGCACCAAATGTATGAATTTCAAGAGTCTTATGTTTAGAAATAATAAAAGAAAAATAAGCATATGGATCAAATCTTGCCCTTTCAGAAGTCAAATCTGAAACATAAGTAGGAGAAAAACGTAAAATTGTTTTTGTTCCTGTAGTAAAGTTTTCCCTCCAGTTGGGTGAAGAAACATCTTTTTACGAACCAAAGGATGAGACATGAACTGGTTACTATCTCCCACAGTCAAAGGTTTCATAAACTGTCCTTGTAAATCTAAAATGTCGATTAATACTATGTATGTCATAACTGAAAACACTATATTGACTCATCAACTTTAAAAGTGTTTTTAAACCCAGACTGGATACAAACGCTTGCTGTACAAGACCAAAATGGGAAGAAGGGAAATCACAGGAGCTTTAATACTGAGAAGACAAGTCACTCCCAATTTGAGACCAACAGAAGCATGTTTCTAAAGTAGGAAAAGAGAACAAGATAAATTGGTTCTCCTTGCCATCCTCATCCACTCAAATAGCACTCAAAAAGCAGAACAGACAATGAAGGAAAACCAAGATGAAGCTGAAGGTCTTTCCTACTTCCTGGTGGATATAGCTTATGCATGTTGCACTAAGCTGTTAAACATCTCTCTAAACTTAGGAATGCAGCACATATGCTGTATTTCATGGCTTGTCAGACAAACAGCATTTATCTCCCACATACACACAGAAGAGGTTCTATATTCATTTGTCCATTCAACCCATCCTCAAAACTAGAGGCTCTGAACTGCACGTGTCTGGATGAAGACCTGAACTTTGAGCTCTGGTCTTATGTTTTGCTCAAAGCCTCTTGTGGTTTTCAGAAGTCCCATATAATGCAAGACAGTACTGAAGATGCTACATACGTGATATTAGATCAAAAGATTTCTTATCTTCAGCATTTGGCTTCACCTGGCAGGTCAATAAATTCAGTTTAGCTGGCTGCCTGTTGGACTAAAAAGAAAATTTATTTTACTTTAAAAAATGTATTAATTTAGGATTATTTTCCCTTTCTGGGGAGTGGTCATGTATGATAGCAATTATAGCATGGACATCCACACAGGTACACCCTCAAAACAGTGGAGACAAGCATCCCTTTGTCTGACTTGATCTGTCAGAACGGACGCAGTGCTAAATCTAAAAAAAAATTAAAATCCTCATGACCACTCTTTCTGACTATTTGAAAGAGATTAAAGGAACAAACCTTAATTTACAATATGCTAATATTAAAGAATTTTTATTGCATTTCATAAATAACAGTAAAACTGTAATGCAGTTTTTCATTACAGAATGCCCATAGTCCAAGTTTCCTCCCCTTTTAAATAAATCAAAGATATATTTCTAAAACTTTAAAAGGAAGTGGGAAGCTGGAGATCCAGAGTTTCAGAATTTGGGATAAATACATATACTAATATTCTGTGCTGTAATTAGGTCACCTAAGACATTGTAACTAAGTGTATCTTTAAAGTATTTGGGATTTACACAGGCAGTAAACATTCAACACTGATGGCCATCACTGGAATTTGGGGTGAAGAAGGAAAAAGAGTGAGGAAGTGGGGCCATGACCTTTTACAAGAGCCAACTCCTGTTCTCTTGTTTCCAACATGTTTGTGTCATACTGCCACAGGGCACTTTTAGGACTGCCTCCACCATGATCATGTTGGTAACTCATGATTCAGCATTCCCAGGAAGATCTGTCAGATACGTGCCTGATTCCCAGAACTCATTGTGATCAAAACTTCCCAAACTTTCACTCTTTTAGCTGAGAGTGCTCAAAATATTAACACATTCACTCATCTGTCAGACTGTGTCAATAATACCTATATCAACTTCCCAGTTTTCTAAATTACATGATTCACAGATATACCATGACAATCCCTAAAAGCAAAACCAGCTGAAGTATTAATTGAGAAGTCTGTTCAATATATTTGCCATTTTCTTATTAAACTACTGATAAATTCATTTAAGTATTAAATCAACTGTCATAAACTACAGTTCCACAGAACTTCAGCAGTCAGAAGGTGACGTGACATTCTTTTTGCAATAGCAAATTAGTGGATTCAGCAGGAAAGGATAATGTTAATTTTCTATTTTCACATAAAGGTATAAAAATAACTTACCGTTGCATGTGATATGGTAAGAATTCCATTTTTAACAGTACACTTCCTTCTTTGCCATACTTTCCTTAACCTACATAAGAACAGCAACAACAAGTTCAGTAACTAAACATGACTTCAAAACACATTAATCCCATTTAACATTTTGAGAAGATTAGCCTTAAGAAACAAATGGATGCAATCAAAAATTTTACTAAATGCCTCACCAAAAATAACTTGGGAGATTTGTGGCAGGTCTTAATCACCTTTTAGAAACTTATAAAGACAATAGTTTTCTTTTAATTATGATTTTATTATTTTATGTTTACTTCTCATGCCTTTTATATTTTCTGCATTAAAATCAGTTCTGTGTTCAGATTTGAACTGTAAAACTCTCCAGTATTTGTGGCACATGCATTAGGAGAATGTGCCTTAGGCAACCACAGTAGAAAACAATTAAAATTAGTGCAGGAACATAGCTACAGTTTTCACTATTATGTGCTCAGAACATACCCGTCACTTTTCTTTAAAAGATAACCTTTCTTCTCACTGCCATATTCCTTATTCCCCTGAAGCTGATGCATACTATATCCTCCTTGCCTGCTCTGTGAATCCTTAAAAAAAAAGGGGAAAAACAGCATTAACATTTTTCTGATGTGCACAGCAGGCTTTCTTAACTTTTAAGCCTATGTTTCCTTCTCTACAACTTCAGAAATTAATAAGGATTAAAAAAGGAGAGAGGACTCCTACTGCATGTTTTACAGTCATAGGAGAGCTTGCTTTTACATCACGTGATCTTGAACTAACTGTTCAAGACTCAATTAATTCAGTGGGCATTTGAAGTGTAGTATGGATGCAAATATACATCTCAATATACTTTTTAAAATATAGATATTTAATATTTTATAATCTTATAATCAAAAATCTAAGATGAAATTTCAAAAAGAAAGCAACAGAATACAGCATGCAGATATATAGATATAGATATATATATAGGAACACATATAAACAAAGACAAATGCTAATAATCACTATTTTTTTTCTCAAAAATATGTATATAATTCATGAGTTTTAGTGAATGAAGTCAGCTGAAATAACTTTTGGCCTGATCTAGTGAATTAAGTGAAATGGATTAACTTGTTATAAGCACATCAGAAAAAAAAAAATCCCCAAAAGTTCATTAAAACATTGACTTACTCTCCTAGACTTCGATCACGAAAGGCAAAAGCAATAGAGGAAAGAGAAAGCAAATAATTTAAAACAAGAATTACTATTTATTTAAAACATATGTTCCTTGAAAATAAATTTTATAGCCCACATATCTGTTAAAATAATGTTTCCCCTTTCTAATGGCACAACTAGAAAGAAGGCAAGAACTACTTTTTAAGGCACATTTGTGTTTTTTCTCATAAAAACTAAAACTTTACAACAAAATGTTGTGCAACCTGGCATATATGACACTGGTTTCACACAACAACTAAGATGACTACAGAATCAAATTTTATTATATCTTCCAGACCTTTAAATTGTCTAAAATGATACTGTATTTATCCTTCACCAAACTCGAACTAATTCTAAATTTCTATTGAAAAAGATCAGGCCCAAAGTTCACTGTTAATTTTTGCAAATGTATATAAAAGGTATAATTAAGGACACATTAGTATGGTTTTAAATGTAGCTGTGAAACAATAACCTGCAAAACATCAGATAATACCCCACCAAAAAAAAAAAAAAAAAATCAAAAGAATGGGAAGTTCAGTTACTCCCCTGGCAATAACCTTTCCTCTTTAAAGCAGTTTCTCACTATTATCACAACTAATATACATTGAAGGTTACTCCCTCTTGTTTCATTCAGGATCCTTACAGTTGTTTTTCATTTGGTAACAAGTTTGCCACAGAAGTTTAGAGAGAAGTGCTTTGGTAAAACTGGCAGCTGCAGCAGGAAGTAGCAGGAAGGCTGCTCTGTGCCGTGTGCTGCCAGTACTGCTCACACCATCAAAATAAGCAGCTCATTTGTTATAAGCAAATTTCAAATCTCCACTGGAATTAGGGTCCTTTTGGTATTAGCACAGGAAAGAACATAATGAGATATGGTTCTTGTTGCAAAGAACATATCAGATGGAGATTTGGGGTAGTAAATCAAAATCTAAAGAAATAGTTGACAAACCAGACACAAAGCATGATTCTAAAGATTAGCTACATAAAGCTATGTATTGCTACATTGGTAGCAATAATTGTTATATAAAAATAGTCAACAGAAGTCTGTATTAAAGGCCTGGTTCCTTTAAGAAGTTAAACTTGTTAGGATATAAGCATTTTTAAACACACAAGATGAAATACTTTACACAATTAAAATTATACTAATATCCATTAAAATAATTTTTAAACCATAGTAATTTTCAAAAATCAGGTAATTCTTGCACAAAATAACAGAATCTGCCCTAACCTGATACCAGGGCAGCACAACAGCAGCCACAAGAGACACTGCATGTAACAGAGCCAATAACACAGGACTTCCCTCAGCAAAGCTACAGCACTGGCACTTCTGCACAGCCCAGGATTCAAACATGGTCAAGATATGATTTACTAGGCAATTCCAGTGATTCCAGCAGTATTTTTTTTCACTGATTAAAGGACAGGTATGCCAGTAAAATGTGTAAGGGCATTACAGATGTCCATTATGCTAAATAAATACCTTGGATCCATGCAACATGGAAACAGAAGTTACATTATGAGACCTCAGAAGTGCTGGGACATCTCTCTTCTCTAGTGGCAACTCCAGAGAGGTTAAAGGTGGACAAATTTACAATTTGGACAGGAACCACTAGTTTCAACTGCCTTCTCTTGCACAAAGGGTCAAAGAAACTTAAAACTACACAACCAGGGCCTCAATTTTATTATTTCAAACTGTTTCCCAGCCAAAGCAATGTTTGATAAGAGTACTTCTAAATTTTTACAAGTCTGCTGGAGAAAATCCTATTCATTTAATGTTCTTCAGTAATTCCATTAATCCATAAATTTTCCAGTGATATGATTATAATGCACTAATGAAACAGAGAAAAGGTATTCTTAATCAAAGGCCATCTGTCACAGTAATAAAGCCCAACTTCATGTACTTGAAGATTTGGATATACACAATGATGGAGATCTGCCTGGTGAAACTCAGGCCACGTGTCTTCAAGTTTTGTTTTCTCTTAACTGAGGAGTAATGAATGCTGACATGCTGCTTCAGGATTAAACACTGAGTACCTAAGTAACACAACGTTTTATCAAGCTCCCCCGTATCTGCCAGTATCACTATACTCTGACTCAAGTCATGCAGCAGAATCATGAGTGAAAGTCCTCACGTTGATTTTGAAAGGGACACTTAAATGTGATCAAACAGTTATTTTATCCACAATAACATACTCTTTCATTACAGCATTTCTCTTTCCTATGGTTTTCCTGGATATCTGAGAATCACAATATTGCTCCTTTTCTTCTAAGACAATTTCAATTCTCTTCAGATGAAACACTTTATTTTTATACTTATAACTTTATATACAGATATCACAGAACACACAGTTTTTCAGGAGTCCTAGAATTTGTCTACACTGTAATTCCAGTCAGAAAAGTCCAAAGGTTATTTCGGTTTGCCTGTGAAGCTAATTTATTACAACATGTATTTCAGTTTCAGAATGTGACTTGTTTAATATTTTATATTTTAGATGAGGTTACTTTCCACTGAAACACAATAATATTTACTACACATCCAGGAAACAGGTAACAAAAAACCTAAACATTGTATTTTTTTTCTTCTACTTCATAATACTCTTAGGAGGAACTTTTGAAACTTGACTTGTACCATTGCTGCCATGGGTGTACAACATGCAGCTGAAGAACAACCACCCATTTGTCCTACTTTATTTCCAAGAACTGGCTGAATACCAAATAGGCTGAACTTAACAACATACACAGCACCCAAGAGAGAAGGAGACACTTTTCTTTGATTTCCAGATAATCAGCTTGTGAAAGAAAACATACATGAGAAGAGAGCAAGTCCTGTTCCTCTGTGTGTTGGGAATTGAATCATTAAAAAAAAAAATTAATTAAGATTTAAAGTTATTTCCAAATAGCTCTTGAAATCTAATGCTCTCTGTTCAACTTTTGGGGGCAAGGATGAAGAAGAAGCAGGAGTACAGAATGATTTAGATAGTATGGAGATTACAAATGTAGTGCTTGTATGGAAAGCTCTGTAAGAGTTGTGGAAGAGATCTAGAAGGTCCACATGCACANGAGCAGGACTTGTGTATAGAATGATTTAGATAGTAGGGAGAGTTGTGGAAGATCTAGAAGGTCCACATGCACACTGGAGATGGAGAGAAAAAAAATAGCGATCAGAGCATTAGGAAAGACTGTAAAGAATGAGATAAGGGAAAACTGAGTACTAGAAAGAGCTGGCAGATCTTAAAATGAATTGGGGTCTGTTCAAAGGTGCCCTGTAGTGCTCCTGTTCAGCATTTGTAACATTAAAGAAATTCTAAAACCATGTAGACTGTGTTTTAAGATTATGTTGTCCTTCAGAACTACGAGATTAGAGATGCAGGGAGAGAAACAGTCTCCTGGGCAAGGTTTAATTGCTATAAAATGTATACTATGTAATAAAAGGACACATAGGCAAGTATTCAAGGGAAAAAAACCTCACTACTGTAAGGAATTACTCATCCAATGTTCCTTATTAACTGTGATTCCACCTGAAATAATTTACTAACTTCAAGCCATGTATCTACACAGAGCAGCCATGATCACAACGTGCTACCTACCAAATTACATGGAAGCTCATTAAAATATTCGCCTCAGTTACTCAAGTCATATTTTTTAAGAAATTCCAGAAGAATTCCAGGAAAGTAAAGATTAGTAAACTTTACACCACACAAGGGAGATTAATGAAAACTACTTTTATGAGTACATTTATTATCATATATACTGGTAAATCAGTGCAACTTTTGTGCAGAGAGGTTATGCCTCTAAAACTTCCTGGAGTTCTCTGAAGGAATCAGCAAGTAAACGATGACTGATGCAGTGTATATGGACTTTAAATGGGTACACACTGTTCCTTATGAAAGGGAAAGAATTTCATCGCCACAGAAGAAGAGGAAAAGTCCTCAGATGAGGTAACAAGTTTAAAGCAGGAAACAGCCAAGTGAGTTTCACAGAAAGCTGTGACAGCACATGTGGTGCCTAACACAAAAAACTTGGGAAAGAGTGAATAGCAAACTGTCAAAAATTTTTAGATGGTATTAAATTATTCAGAATACGCAAGAAAGACCTACGGAAGAATTTCTCAAGAACCTCATGATAGTGAATAACTTGATAACAAATGACAGGTGAAGACCAGCATAAAAAAATGCCAAGTGATGCAGAGGGAGAAAATAAGATACTGTGAGCTGAGTATGAAGATTCAAAAACAGGATGACATGCTTATAGCTTTACAGATGATTAAACTTAAAAGTTCCTCTGCAGTAAGCACTGGTCAAAAAGCAAGTCAATGTTAGAATATGTATGAAAGAAAAAGAAAAATATCAGAAATAGACTATTGATTATATTATAGATTCACATGCGCTCATATCCTGAGTAGCATATGCAGATCTAAAAGTCCAAAACAAACAAAAGGAGAAAGATTTTTCACACAACATGCAGCAATGGTGGGAAAAACACAGCTGTATCATAAGCTGATGATTTATGCTTCTTCAAAAAGCAACTGCATAAATTCAAAGAGAGGAAAACTATAGGATGGTGGAGAGATTCCAAAAGTCAAACTACTAATAGGAGGGTATCCTGGGGAAGTATCAGTGTTTATTGCCCTTCATTTTACTCCCAACATCCATTATTGATTGGCGTCAGAAACTTGGCTGACTCAGTAATACGGTTGTAAATTATGTTCTTATGTATATTTGATATCAGCAATACTGTCCAATCATATATGTGGACAATCTTATGTATTCAGCAAAATGGCACCTGTCTAAAGTTTAGTTATAATTCATATTTAATAACAGACACCTGGCAAATATGAATGTCTTATTTACCTACAAGAAAACTGAACAGACGGTAAGCAAACTTTTCCTAAAGGAAAACCACACCGATCCCCTGAATACAGTTTCACCATGGGATGTTCAGTATTTCTGATTCTCAGGCACTATAATTTGGCAGTCACAATACCATCTCAGGTAAAAGCTGTGATGTATGCTATTATGCTATCTCCTAGTTCAAGAGGTATTCCAGAACATCTGCAAAGGACATTGCATGTCCCTCCCTTCACTTTTGATACCAGTGCCATTAATGATGTATTTTACTTTTTAACTACCCTGTTTCAGCCACTGCTGTCTGATAAACAAACAAATTTTCTTCCTTACCAGATGGTACTAGCAAAAGGGGTTTTGAGAAGGAGAAAAACAGCACAAAATGTGAGTTATCAGATGCACAGTAATACATAAACCACAGCTAAAGGCAAGTCTCTACTCCTCTTCTGTCATGTTCAGGATCACCGAGGTCAGGAAAATCCTGAACACTGGCTAGAGGATGGCAGAAGAAAGAAGTGTGCATTCCATTATTTTATCTTTTCCCTGAACAATCACTCTTTATAATTGTCAAACACAGGATAATGGGCTAGATTAAGCATTTATCTGATCCATTACAACTGTTCTTACAGTACATTAAAGAAGTACATAAAAAAAGGAATAATTTCATACATAATATGGAAGCAGAAAATTAATGTAAAAATATTGTTTGTTGATATGTGAACATTCTAAATATTAGTTTTGTCATAATGTTCAAAGTCCAACACTTTTGAACCAATAACTACACATATTGAACATTAATTAAATCAATTTCTGATCACAAAATTCACAAATTTGAATTATCTCAGAGAATAACATGTCTAAATTATTTACCTCCTTCTGATCAAGCTGCAGAGAAGATTTTATCAAATCACGAAGAGCAGTGAGTTGTTTCTTTTCTTCATCTTGTGTCTGCTTTATCTACGGAAAGAGACTGCTATTAGATGCTTGCTAGATGCAACTTTAACTTTTTATTTCAATACACCATTTCAGATGTCCTGAACAACCAGCTGTACTACTCTGTGTTTCTGTAATAGTTGAATTTATTTCCATGCACTACTCCATTCTTATGTATTCATCTTCTATGCACGTACCACTTGGAAATCAAATTAAAACGAATGTACAACTCCACATGCACCATTTGTTCTGTTACACTTTAATGGCTCACTATATCTAATGCAAGTAAATTAGCTACTGAAATATTAATTAAATAACTCCAATAAACTTGACAGATGACTTAAAGAATGAAAATACAGTTTAATTTAGCAACAAATGACAATACCAAATGGGATTATTGTAATTCTGATTATAGAATACAGAAGTACTTGGGTGACAAGTGGGTTTTGATTCCACATTATTACTTGTCTTTAAGGAACATTACAAGTTAATTCATTTCAAAACCTTGGTGCTATCATCAAGCAATTTGGTTTTAAAAAGTGAAAATGGTAGCTAAAATTGATGCTAATAATATAAGCTGATTCAAATATTCACACTCTAAAGTAGTTTTATATTAATACATCACTGACTTGGTAGTGAATGAAAGCTACTTTTCCTAACAGCTGTAAAAACCAAATACAAAGTTTAAGACAGTCAAGATGTTTTTGCCTTGTCTAACTATGTTCAGTTTCAAATAATACTTTTCATTTATAAGATGCAAATGAAATATAGACTCCTATAATAATATTTAAAATGTACTTATACATACAAAATATTTTAATTTTCAGACATAAAGCTACTTGTAAGTAAACTTACATTATATAAGTCAGCAGCCAACTTTTCAATATATTGTTTAAGTTTATCAGCTGTTTTCAAGCCATCTTGGAAGAAACTGGAATGAAAAATACCTGTGATTTATCAGGAATACGTCTAGTTCATAACACAAAGCAGATTGTCTTGTGGAGAAAGACAGCAAAACCAATAAAACATATCCAGTTCCTTCCACATTCACAACTAAACAAACTAATAAGACAACGAAAAACCCCAACAGAAAAGCCTTTCCTTAAAGTTTTAAAGTACAACATCTTTCAGCAGCGGAGACACACCATTGTGACTTTTCCAAATATAAAATTAGAGAGAATATTTTTATCACTTACTTTTATCAGTGTGTGATACTGTAATATAAATGTATCACATTTATCAATGTGTTTCTCACTTAGTTATTTCTAAAATCTTTTTCCTGAATTTAACTTAAATATAAGTTCCTGTGTTTTTGCCTTTGTGGTTCTATTGATGACAAGGTCATCTCTTGCTAGTTTCACCCCAGAGAAATTCGAAGAAATTACTGGCTTTCACAACAGTTTTTAAAATTACATAAAAGACTAAGAAAATACTAGAATAAAGAAAATACTTCTAAAATTACATTCTAGATCTATGCCTCAGGAACTAAAATTAATTTTGTAAGCAGCATGCAAGGCTTTCCCTTGGCTTCTTTCTCCATCACTCCCCTGCCCCGCTCGCTCACTCTCACACTCTCTACCAAAAGTCTGCAGCCTCAGAAGATGCAGAGGTAGACAACTGGCACATTGCAACTATGAAAAAAAAAAATCCTGACAAATTCAAACAAAGGGGAGAAAACACTTGTGTAAAAAAAGAAAATTCTAACTAAAGCTTGAAGTGTACTTACTTGCATTGTGCATGATAATATTTAATAAGGTTCTGCAGAAGGTCCACACCCTTTTTTGTCTTTATTTCATTAACCTTGATAAGGTACTGTATAGACAAAGAAAAGCATGTTGACAATCAAGCCTCAAAGCCTTCAACATTTTTAAAACATAATTTGCTCAATGAATTAACTGTTTCCATGTTTAACCTGGGAGCTGACTCATAAGTCACCAGTCCACCACTAAGCAAAATAAGCAAAAGATAACAGTTTATTTGGCCATTCCTTAAAAATTCAAACACCTCAAAACATAAAACGAATTCAGGAAAAAGTTTCATCTTTTACAATTGTCTAAAGCTTTCCCTTTTTCAATGCTACTGAAATAATTACTGGAATATTCTAAAAATATAAATACTGTGTAATTTAAAGTAATCACCACTAACATGCAATAAAAAAAAGTATGAATATAAAAAACCCCGGTTTTATGGAACTAATGCATCACTGCCATTTGTCACTTCATTAGAAATTTTAGAAGTCTTCAGAAAGTGTGTTGGAAGAAAGATATCAAATACTTCCTGAACTGCTCAACCATAATCCTGATAAAATAAGATATATTTTTATACCCAGATATATTTTCAACCCAGGAACCTTCCCATAATAATCTAAAACCAAAGAAATGGAATAAAATAAAAGGAAGCAAAGCTGCAACCAGAGTTGCTTTATATTGCTGTAATATGTGACATTAAAATAATTTCCTCCCTCTGCCTCCATTAAACAACAAAGCACATTTCACCACCTTCAAGTAAGGCCCATAAAGGACTTAATTTATGGCTATGGTGTCGTAATTAAAAGTTGAAACTTGTTTCTTACTTCACACATCTGTAGCTGAAATAGCCGCCGTTCCTTCTCCATTTCCTCTGCTATCTCAGCTCCCGTTATTTCAGTTCTTATCATCCCATGCTGCTTCGCATGTTCTCTTTTTTCCTTTTCAATCTTTGTACTGAAATTTTAATTAGAAAACATTTTAGAGAATTTTTTTCTACTACAATGTGATCTAGTAGTATTTAGGGAAAAATAATAATTAAGAAGTATTAAAGAAGCCATTTTGAAGATAAGTTCCTCTGGGATACCAAATCCTATGTGTTTTAAGTCTTCAGTAATTGAGTCATGAAAATGTCCTTTCTTCCTTTCATCCTCAAACTCTTTTCTCTAGTTTGTGTGCTACTTGGGGGAAAAAAATTATTATATAATTAATTCTGTATGATGGGCTCCACAGCTTCCACCTCTATGTACTGCAGTGTAAAACAGACATTTAAGAAACTATTGACTTGGTAGGAAGATGGCAGAAGAACTTAATAATTTTCATGTCTGTAAGGCAGGAATTAAGAAAAACAATAAGGCAGTATATGAAGTTTAGCATCTACCCAAAATGACACCACTTCCAGTCACCATGTTTTCAGAGAAAGCCAACACTGAAATTCTGAACCAGTGAAATGTAACTATGGAACTAAGGCCATCCTGAGACCTTAACTAAAGTGTGACAGTGTGGTTGTCCTTACACACCTACTCTGCAGACTAATGGGATGTTCCACTTGTAAGCAAATGTAGATTTCCAACACAGAGTAGAAAAACATAAACAATTTCTTTGTTTCTTTAAAAATAAAACAAAATCTTCATTTTCTAGCAGTCTTTTGGAGAAAAATAAACACTGGAGCTGTACTTCTGTAAAACAGGTGACAAAGCACTGTGTGTTTATTACTCTGGTACTTCTTGTCAGTGGAAAAAAAAATTTAAAAAGAATTAATCTATTTGGTTTTCATCTCTGCTTTTCTGTAACTACGAAAAGCATCATGTTTTTATATAGAACAAAACACTTTTCAGCACTGCACCTTTAAACTGGACTCAATATTTGGTCTTGAATGAATTCCAGGAAACAGGGTTATTGGAGAAATATAAGGAACATTTCCTTCTTAGTCTTAATAAACCCAAGTGAAATTTGCTCACAAGAGAAAAAAAAAAATAACAACAAGTCAACAAACATCTTTCCCTAAACCTTCCAAATTCAGAACAGAACCCACAAGTATTAGGCCTGTATGAGATACTTCATCTCCTAACTTCTGTTTATTGGGATTTGGTATAAATAGGCTTTCAAAGACATCCCTAATTTCATATATAGAAATAAGAGAGGCAGAAATATTTTTCTTTTGTTGTCTATAGAAAACCTTTCAGTATCTGCAAAATAGTACTATCTGTGAGAACTAAAGAATCAAAAAGGAATTTAAAAAAATCAATTCTACATGTAAATCTGAATGTTCAACTGAATACAATGATACAGTTTTGGGATAGGAGTCTCCTTTTTGCCTTAGATTAATAATAATTCTAGTTGAGTTGTTCACAAGGATTTCCTTTGTAATGAGTTCTAAAAGCAGAAGTTACTATATGTAGGTAAGAAAATTAGGCCAATAAATATCTCAGCAGTTCTTAGTGGCCTGAGTTTTTCTTTCATTACTTTTTTACCCTCCTGGTTAGACATAAATGAAACAACACTAATGATAGGACTAAGAAGGGGAACAAAAGAAAGGATACAAAATATTAATTAACTCCTGAGGGCTCTTGAATTCTGATAAAGCAGCTGCCCATCAGATCCTTGAGAGCATTCTGAACCATTCCACCAACAGTTCTGCAAATATGATACTCCTTGTTTCCAACCTTCTACATTTATAAATCATTCTTTGCCCACAGAAAATAGGAATCAGAGAAATAAAATATTTTTAAAACCACAGATATTTTTGAAGTCACACCAACTGCACTAAAATTCTTCTCTCTCAAAAATATTCAGTTCTGAAACACAGAAGACATATAAATCTCGTAATTTTTACTATTGAAAGATTTTATATATGTGACTACCAGAATGTACAAATGCCATTTGAAACCTCCATAATTCGCTTTACAATGTTCAGTATCTAAGCATTAAGTGCATTAAGTATCTTTGTTACAGTGAAGAAACACTGGGCAGTCATTTAACTACTTCACGGGGCACATAAAAATGTTTTCTTTCTATTAGTGCAGAAGAGATATCCACAGAAGAGGTGCCTTGCTCAGCCACATTCATATCCACAGATACAGCACAGAGTTTCAGACCAGCAGGACAAAGAAAAAAAATACAAAAAAATAAATTAAAAAGTGGGAGAAAAATACTTACAATTTGGTTTCATAATCCTTCCAGGCTTTGTCAAAAGGCTTTTTGAGGTCCTTAGGAAATAAAAAATTTCCTTAGAACATTTTCAAAGATTTGTCTTCATAGTTATCAAGTTATAAATAGCAACAAAAAATACTGTTTTCTTTTAAAACTTTCCATACAGCGGTTGCAAAAAGTACTCAGTCTGAATCTTGTAAAGTATTGTCTTCCTGTGCATGTCAACACAGGAATTTACAATTAAATTCTCAGGCATTGCAGTCATGCCAATTTTGTTCTTTGGACTCCATACAAAATATTAATGAATGCTAATATAAGAAATAATCTCATGAATGAAAGGAAAACAGCCACAAAACAGATGAAGCTGAAATAAAAACTTCAGCACTTACCCCTTTAACACCTTTTAAGTCTCCTTTTAAGAGAGAATCCAAAGTGAAGATAACATTGTGGCTTAAACCCTGGAGCTAAAAAGAAAAACATTATACTGTTATCATTCAAAATCATTTATTATGATCTTATCAAACTACTTCCAACAAGTCTTTGAATTTCACTAATGAAGTTGCAATCACATTTCTAAATTAATAGTAAATTTAAGTCTGTAAAGAATTAATAAACATTTACTTGTATCAGACATAGAAGCATTATAATCAATGTTTACTTAAAATTATATAAACTCAGAATTTTAAAAATAGCACATAAGCAAAGTTCTGAAAGCACCTTAAAGTAATACTCAGTCTCTGGAAGCAAACATTTGAATAAAAATGTTTCTTATCCCCTGAGTAAGGAGCAAGGACCTGCTGTGCCACAGGCAGGCAACACGCAAGGCATGTATTAATTCAACCACAAACAAAAGGAGCCAACAGAGTCACCAGCTCCTTGGCTAATCCCCTATTTGGGAACACTGCTCCTTTCTTTGTCCATTGTGGAAATCTGACAGCTCCTCAAACTCTCACGAGTTTAACTTTCACCCCGTTGAGTCCCTGCCTGTTTGATTATGGATGATTTGATTGTGAAATGTTCTGTTTGTCTTTGCCAGTGTGAGGGTTGAAAGGCCAACCACTGTGATCCTATCTAGACACGTATGGTGTGGATGGTTCCTCAAGAGTCAGGACAACAGGAAAGGTGTGTATCAATATTATCCCAGCCTAGTGAAGAGTCTGTTGCCTTTTCTACTTCATGTCTCCTTTTGTTTCTCCCCCAAAATATTCCATGAATTCTTCAGTTCCTTGACAGGAAAGGATAGGAAGAATGACAGGAAAGCTGAAAAGACTTCATGTCCTCTGCATGTCAACCAATGGAGTAGGGAAGTGTTACACTACTGTTTTTATTCTACCATATATATGGCTGAGCTCCCCTCTCCTCTGAGGAGATCTCTGAGCACGCTTTAGTCCATGAAACTAATTTTTAAGGGACTTTTGTGGAACGATGATTCACACTGATGAGAATATCAGTGTGAAAGGCACTCAAACAGGTTCTCCAGGTCTAACACTCCACTCAAAATCCTCATATATTCAAAAGACACTCCAGTTTTTCTCGTTTTTCCAAGTGAATCTGTTAAGGATAACCAATTCAAGTCACCAATACTTGGCTTGAAATTACTGAACAGTAGCCAGCTAGAATGTCAGCTAGGGGGGGAAAACCAAGCTAAATACCAGTGTATGACTCCAATATGGTAGGAGTTTGGAATCATTTGTTACATTGTTGAACACTTAATAAAACAGTGGCCCAAATGAACTAGAAACACATCTGATAAAGCCAAACAATCTCACATATAGAGCAAAATAAAGGAAGAAAACTTTTTAACAGATGGAAACAGATGATAATTTTGTGAGGGTTGTGAACAATAGACAATTCGCCTGCAAAGACGAGCTGAGGACATTTACAGGACAGGGAGGTGGGGAAAAACAGGCTTTAAACACTTGGAAAAAGGCAAACACCATGAAAATTTTCACAAGAGGTAATCTTTAAGTGCCACGAATGTTATTCCAAAACCTCATCTAGATCAATTTAAACACACTCAGTTTCATATATATAGATCTTCATAGGGCTTAATGCACTATTATAATGAATTACTGCATGAAGAATGAAACCTGGAACAGGAAAGGAGGTAGAAATAAAAAAAAAACAGAGAAACTGATTCTGGTAAGACACTCAGAGCTTGCTGAACACGTAGACCAGTGTTGGCAATGGCCAATTCCAATGTATTACCTTTAGAAAATGCTGAAGAAGTGGTCATTGTGTGTCATTCTTATAAAATAGTCTCTACAACAACTATTTAACAACGTAACAACTATTATATTTACAGATTTTAAGTTTCAGACCTTATATTTAGCGATAACATCAACAGTTTATAGTGAAACTTGCATATCAACTTATTTGTTTTTATTAAAAGGATTAATAGACACATTGCTATTTTTGCCCTTTTGTGCTGAGCAATCATTTAAAAATGATGCTCTCCAAAAGTTGTGTATGTAATGCAAGTTGCTGTTTTTACTTCATAGTAAGTGATCATAGTAACTGAATATCACACTGAAAGCGATCACTCTCTAACTCTTTCACAAAGAAGGAAATAAGTTATTCCATACTCTTCTTCTCATGAAATATCCATAATATCAGAATTCATAGGAAAATTTTAATTGAAGTTCAAAAGATTTAACAAAAAGGATCCAAATTTTTGAAGCATTTTGTGTTGCCTACTCTGTAGCTCTATTCCTTATTCATCTGTCTTTAAAGAGCATTCATTATTTATTGTACCTTTATTAAATAAGGCAGCAACAATCTTCTTTAGGTAAAAAAAAAAAAAAA
>VYXB01006850.1:107042-163791 GCA_013397135.1 Pachyramphus minor
AGCCTATTAGCCTGTCACTCACCTTAATGTCTTCTGCTATTTTTCCAATTAATTTTATTAACATAAGCTCTAGCATCTACTGCAGGGCTTTATCAGTGACATTACAGAGTCCTCCTCTCCACTGCTTTTTCAATGCACCTCAACTTCTATTTTGATATTATAAACTTCTTTTTTTCTTTCAGTGTAATCATATTAAACAGAGTGATGCCTAAGGACAACAAAGTAGAATTTTCTATCTCAGGGTGAATCAAGGTGAAAAATAAGAGTTTTTAAAGTGCTGAGACAGTTGTCAAATAAGTTTGTTGTCTATATGAGACTGCTGAATGAGGTAAATTAGGAATAGCCTATTTTAAAATCTGTCAACAAGAATTTAAATTGATAATGCTTCATATTCTAGCTGACATAAGATAACGTTCTTTTGAATAAGTGTCATTTCTTAAATTAAAAGATCTTGTTCCTCTTGATGAGCACTACTTTAAATAAGTGAGTAATCCACTACTTCTTGGTTGCCAATTGAAAGAAGTTAAAAATTTATGTGGATGCCCTGCAGGGTCCAGAAATCTTCCAAGAAACTTCAGTTCTAGTCCCAAGCTCCCCTTAAACTGCACTTTAATTCACATTTTAAAATACTCACTTTTAATTGCCTGCTAAATTAAAATTAAAGAAGGTCAAAATAACCCAGAATGACAAAAGTCTTTATGGAGGAAAGCAGGACCCTTGCATATCTAATGGCCTTCAAAACTGCCCACATTGAAACAAAGGATGATCCAGGTAATAGGCCCAAGCAAAGCTTCCAAAGCAAGTTAATTAGGGTAAGAGTGATCAGCCTCAAACGAGTAAGGAGGTGATGATGAAGCAGCAAGACTCAGAAGGCAAAACAAGTACCAGTATGAGAGGTCAGAAGTGACACCCTGGTTTAGGGCTGATGGGGCCTGTGCAGCCTGAGATGTTTAGAAGGGAATCTTGGAGAAGTGCAGAGAGTCAGATGAGAATGTCTGCTGATACTGAGCTATTCTGGGTAGTAAAGTAAGAGTCAGATACAAAGAGCTGCACAAGAGCCTTGTAACATTGCTGAGAGAATGAAATTAAAGACTGAAACCTATGCTGAAAAATGTAAAGTGATATGTAAGGAGAAGAAACTGATACAGAATCATGCTTATGAAATACCAATCATCAAGAAAAATGTCTCAAGGAAAAAGATACCTTGAAGTTATAGCACAGAATCCCTTAAAAACATCAGTCTCAATGCTCAATAATCATAATGCTACCAGCCTTCAGAAAAGGGGGTAAGAAATGGAACTATCTTCATGTTTGTCCACTCATTTCAGAAAAGGGTACAATAGTGCTCAGAGAAGACAGAGTGAGAAAGGACAATCCAAGTTATGGAATAACTAAAACTCAGCTAGAAAAGTAACAGAGGAAGGGAAAGAAAGAACGACAGTTATCTCTAAGTTCCTGAGAAACAGAAGGGATTTCTTACATTTCATGTCAGATTTAAGAATCACGGAACAATAAATGAAAGGATCAGATTCAAAAGAAACAGAAATTACTTTTCAGAGAGCAGTTCGTTTTAGCACTCTGGAAGAATCCTCCACCTTACGATCCAAGCCTAATATACATTCAAGAAATCCTTAGTCAAATTTATGGAGATAATACTAACGAGGACTCAAAGCAAAAGATTGTCTCCAGCTCCAACATCTCTGAGCTGAAGGCTGTTTGCATGACCATGACACAGAATTTATCCCCATCTTTGCTCCTACACTCTTCCCTAAAGACTCACTCCTGGGCAACTGTCAAAGACAGGGAACTCTGCTACATGAGCTTTTTATGTGACCTACAGCATTTATGGTCATGTTAGGGACTGTAGGAAAAAAAGCCTGTAATATCTCTTATCCTTCACGCACCAAAAAAGCTTGGAAATAAGCCCAACTGTAAGAAAAATGTAAAACTAAAGATATTATTTTCTGAATATAACAACTATCAAGCCCATGAAACATGATTTTGCAAGAAATGTGACCATTACTTTCAGTGTTCAAAGATTTGTGCTATGACTGTAGTTTTATTATCCAGTTTTCAGAAATAAAAGGCCTAAGACAAACTGTAAAGGAGACAAACCATTAAATCACCTTCAAAAACCTAATATTTAAGCAATGGATACTTCACATACCACAGTGGACTGTTAATACCATTTAAGCATTGTTCCTCAAATTGTTATTTTTCTCCCATAAAGTGAATGTTTCTCTTTTTGTGGTAAAACAAGACAGCCATAACTAACAATATTGTATTTTTAACTGGAAAGACTTCAAATCTTCAAGGGAATGATTTAAAATTAAGGTCCAGGAGATATGTAACACTGTCAATCACTTCAGAATGACTCAAGTGATGTCTCAACATTTATATTTTTCTTCCTAACTGGCAATTAACAATCAAACACAGACAGTGTGTAATAATACCCCTTAGAGAGAATCGCTGCAGAAATTATTGTGTTGTGTTTTGAAAAAAACTGAAAGCATCTCAAAAATTATCATTAGGCATCAAGATCATGCAGTTATTGTACTTTATTTTGAAACAACTTAAAAGGTAAGAAAGTTTGAAACTCCTCACCAGGTTCTTCAACAGCGTTGATAATTCTTTAGTAAGCGTAGAAAATTTTACAAAAGCTGTGCCAAGATCTGGATTATCCCGACTTAAAAAATTACTTCCAAATTTATCTAGTACTTGTGCATAGTTTTCTTCATTTTGAACGTGATCTGCAAAGAAAAATTAAAAGTCAGAAAGATTTTTTTGTAGCCAGTCAATTATAATTTTAAGCTTATTGCAACTTAGTAACAAACTAACAAACAGTACTTTGAAAAAAGCCACAAGTTAAAATTATTTTAACTTTCATTAATTAACTTTAATTTTAAATATATTAAAATTAAAAAGAATTACTTAGCAATAGGCATATATATGCTTCTTTTAAATCAGTAACTTGAATTTGTAATACAGCAATGAAGAAAGCTCTGTAGTTAATAAAGTAATAAGATCAAAAATACATCAGTGAAACAATATAAGCAGATGTGCTCATTTTGTAAACAACATCAGAATTTATAAATGCCTACTGTAACACAAACTTTTTTTTGTAATGTAAGACACTGACACAGAACAAAAAAGTCATAGTATCAGACATAAAAGTAAAGAAACCAAGTCTGAATCTGACTGCAAGTTTAAAAGAAGAAAAGTCTCTTACAGACAAAGATTCCCTTTTCCCCTGCTTTGTAAAACTGAGTTATCCCAGGTAATGGAATGTGTACTGGTGCACAGCCAACAACTCGTTTCAATGTATTTAATAGCGAACTGCACATACAGAGAGGTCAGAACCAAAAAGATCAAATTGAAACCAGTGAGAGGGAGGAAAATCCTTGACTCAAGGATGAATTAGGGACTGTTGTATCTGAAATGTCTGTCCTGCTTCTATTTATTTCGCTTTCTGGTATGTGTTTGCATGTTTTGTTACTTCCATTTTAGCATCTTTAAATCGAAAATTTACCTCTACAGTCCTTTGGTACAGACTTTACCACCCTCATCTCTCTTAGAGGATATTGGTATTAATTAAATCAATATTTCACTTTAATGAGTTTCCTAGTCTTATTATGTGGTTTCTTTCTGCAAGCCACAAACAAAACCACAGAGCTATTCCAACTAGTTCTATGCAATGAAAGGGGGGGAGGGAAAGAGAATAGTTACCAGTAGGAACCACGTTTTTTCCCAAAAGACCTGCAAGTTTTATTTGTCATATTGCCCGAGAGCACACAAATTACAAGTTATAACTCAAAAGAAGGAAGAAAAGAGAAAGACATAAGTTTCAAACAAGGCTTATGAATAATGTCCCACAATGCACAAATCTATGTTGACATTTACAAAGAGCTGATGAAGAGTTAAACAATAACAGTCCTAAGTGATTGGGGATATTCAAACAGCAGTGCACTGAAGTTCCAACAAAAATATGTGAAAACCCATTAAAGGAAAAAAAAAAAGCACAATCCTTATTTACCAATACCAAGCCCAAACCCCACACATCAGACAAGTCACAAGACATTAATACTGAGGTTTTCAGAAGGCCAAATATTTAATCATATGTTAATATGAAGTTGTAATTCAAACAGTATGTTTTTAAGAAAACTATTCCAAAACCATACAGTTTTAATCAAATAGCTTAGCAGTGAACCCAAGGAAACCACTACACAACAACAAAATATGCATTTTGTTTTGATGTAAAAGCTGTTGCATAAACATACATAGAGGACCTTATCTATGAAGGAGCTTTAGCTTATGCAGTCCTGAGTGAGTAAAGCTCAAGTGTACCCAGCTGAGCTGAAGTAAGAAGGACAATGGAAGGTCAGAAAGAATTCTGCTAGATCATGGAACCCTTTTCCTTGCCTGTGGAGCACTTCTAACCCCAGAGTATTTCCCAGTGTTCTGATTTTAAGCACTATGTTGTTTCATAGGGCATTTTCAAAAATAATTTTGTGAAGAGACTGAAAAAAGTCTGTTTCCGTTATCTGTGGAAAGCAAAAGAGATTCCCAGTCAGAAAGGGGAAGCAGGAAGCAGATCATTGTCCTAGAACGATATATAGGAAATTCTCAAAAATCTCAGATTGCAAATCACCTAAATCTGGAAGTGAGGCTTTGTTTGGGATGTTAAAGGAATATTACTGTATTTATTTCTGTAATTACCTCACATGTACACACAAAATGCAAGCACTCTGCGAGAATAAGAAATATTCAATTTCTACATGAGTATCAATGTAAGTCTTTTAAAGGAGGTGAAATATTTTCTATTGAAGTAAGGCAGTTCTCTACTTGACCTTAAATGCACATAGCTGAAAAATTAAATCTGCAACGTAGCCTACAAGAAAATACAACCTGTCAAACCCAACATGCCTAGAGCAAACAGCTTCCTCTAATCTCACTGTAGGTGCCTCATGCAAACTCAGAAATGATTTCCTAGTGTCCTAATAGAATTTCCTTTGCATAAGGAAAGCTATAATGGGCAATGACAATATTTACTTCCTTAGATACAAGTCCTCCTACATGACTTTAATAACCCTGAGAGCGACACACGATCAAAGACAGCAGTACATACAAGGGATAATGTTTGCCTTCCAGAACTGGTTCATGTCTTCTCAATATCGTAAGAGCAACTCGGTACTGTGGTGAAAATAGAACAGCTTTCCCCGACAGACATCCTGCTCTTTCAGCAGCTCCCTGAGATGTGCCAGAATCATGGACAATCGAGGATGGGCTCTGCACCCACCAACAAAGGCAGCTCCCTTCCAAGGGGCCTCACTAATCACTCCCTTCCCAGTGGGATTTGGCAAGACCCCGAGCACCTGAGCCTGGGTTGAGGACTTCACTACAGCAGAGCAGATGTACTGAAAAGCAACATACTGCACTGGACACAGCAGTGGCATCTTCTGAGCTGAAAGCTGTGCATCTCCTCTTCTGCACAATCCACACATCCAACTCGGAGAAACACTCAGCACAGAATCTACCTTTGTTTTGAGAAAGCTCTGGTAGGCCCCAGTGCACAACAATGCTGGGGCATTTCTTAGTTTGTGCTTTAACATGTATACTGAGGATCATGTGTTAAAAGGAAATAACAGGAACACATCTGAAGATGTGGATCGAAGGAACTATGGAAGGAATGGCAGCCACAGCAGCTTTACAGCAGCATTTTGCTGAACAGCAGTAATTTCCAGAAGCAGATAACACGTGTTCTGAGCCCTGAGCTCAGGCTGAAGGACTCCCAGGGCTGAATCCCACCTTGCTCTGCGTTCCCAGGCAGTACCTGAAGCTGTCTGTGCCTGAAGTCACCTTGTGGTAAACTTTTCCCAGGATAAACATAGAAGACTTCAATCAGATTCCCAAGATATACAAGGAATTTGTACTCTTTCACTGAAACCCACAGCATTCATTAAGGACTATATTTATTTCCCACTCAGAAGTTGCCAGAATTTTAGCATATGCTTCTGAACCAAGTGAAATTCCTGTCTACTAGAGCATATTAAGTAAGGAAACAGAAGTACAAATACTGTGAAGAGAGGTTAAAGAACAGCCTTTATATGCTGGAAGCTAGAAAACACATCACTAAAATTAAAGCTTTAACATTTCCTTTCTCTGCAACAGTTTTGTTCAGATATATTACCCTGCAAACACTGAAAAACACATACACAAAAAAGTTAAATAGTTTACAGAAGAAAAAGGCAAAAACCACTACTCTCTTCTGTCCCTGATTATATTTTAATTACACCCAAAGAAACCCAAAGAATGTCTAAATTACCGAGAATTATTTCTGCATTCTGGATAAGTAAAAAATAAAAAAAAAGTTTCAGAATTTTGATCAGCTTCAAACTATTTTTATGTTGCACTTATAAAACAGCTTTTTTAGCCAGAGGAAAAATAACCAAGGTCAGAGTCAAGCTGCATTTATGAATGAAAGATGACTCAGAAGGGTTTAGAAATAGCAAGAAAGCTGGCAAGGTTAAAAAGGATGGCAGAAGTTATTTTAAATAAGAAAGCATCTTTTCTCCTTTCATCTTTCACAAAGCTGAAATCTAATGAAAAAATAATAGAAAAGAAAAAATTATTTGACCGCCATACACTTATCTGGACTTGATAACAACAATGCCTCTGGACTGAGATTGTTCAAGGGAAAAGGAATAAAAGCCCCTTTCAAATATTTCCAGAGCAAGGAGTATGTCAGTGAGACTGTTCTCTAGATCACCACAGTGTAAGAGCAATGAGAGATAAGCCAGCCCAGAAAAGCAAATTACTTCTTTTTGCATCTCTTTTTGTCACTGGCATGCTTGAAGAGATTCTCATGGAATAATTTTCTTTCAGCTCTGCTTCATAGGATTTATATCAAATCAAACAGTAGAATTTTTAAAATCTGATAAAATAGGATATGGCAAGTCACATAGACCCATGTACAAAAAAAGAAAATAGGCAAATTATATAGTTGCAAAGTAAAGCCTCTTATTTATAACAGCCTCAACACTACAGCAAGAATGAAAAGCAAATATATTAGCTATTTTTAGTAAGCTCCAGAGAGAACTGAGAACTCAAGTATGCACCATCAGCAGTATAGCTTATATATTCCTCAGGCGATTTGCAGAAACTACAGTGCAGAACAGAATTGGTGGACATGTGGATAAATACAGAATGCTGAACATGAAACACAGCTTTTATGAAAGGAAATTTTTACTTCAAGAAACTCATGCCTCTGCAAGGATAAACAAGCAGATGGGGAAAGGAAGTCCATATGAAATGTTGGATTTCTTAGAAGTTCTGTCCCTCATCAAAACACTAAAAGGAACAAGGATCTCTGGATTAGAGCTTGGGGTCTACCCTTCCCCTTACATTCAGCATAAAGTTACAGCTCAGCTCATCTTCATATAAATGTAGAGGGAGTCAGATGTACCTCACCCTAGAAGAGTCTACAGCAAAAGGTTCACACCTGGGTAGCTCCCAAGTTAGATGAGGAATCCCATGTTGAATGCCCAATGCATGGAAGTGTGCATTAGGCAGCACACTCCTAACTAGACATTACAAGGAGAGGTTCTGGAGTTATATCACCCTGACAAGCAGTACCAAGCAAAACAAAGCTTAATGTCAAAAATTACTAAGAAACACAGTATGCATCAGAGCAACACCAAAATATTGCCACAGTGTGCTTAAAGCCTTACTACTGTGCACAGTTCCTGTCCCTGTTGCCCAGAATATATTCTTCCTCTTTCCTGTTTTAGAAAAGAAAATCTATGCTGCCATTTTCAAGAAAGAGAGTAAGGCTAATTAAATGTGACAATTTCTGTAAAAAACAAAGAACAAAAAAACCCTCAAAAGCCCCTAGGGCTGCTGAGTTCAGAAGAGAGATATTGTGAGTGATGGAAGAAACAACTCAATCCAGAAACCTATTTCAAGAGACAGAGTAGCTGACATTGAATCAAGTCTGGATTCATCCACCAAAGAGTCCTCCAATTCTACCCTAGCAAGCTTTGGCACTTCAAAGCCTCCTACAAACTTTCATGCCCCGAACATGGAAAACTCCCTCAACTACACATCAAATAAATTATTTTGGTGGGCTTGAGGCCAATGCTTTGAGACAGGGACAGTGTCCTGTGACTTAAGGCCTCAAGAACATGCACAGGGTGACTTTGCATGGCAGCATCTAATGATTATTCAAGACTACGCATCATCAAGATTTACAAAAACTCAAATCTCAGACAAAACAAATTGTCAAATTCCATTAAGAAGTACCAAACACCATGGTACCAGTTCTGACTCAAACTAATTCCTGGCCTTCACATCATTGTGAGCTAAGAAAGTGTTAAACAAAATAATTTTTCTTTTTAAAAATCAATCCATCTTTGACTTCCTCGAACATCTGCTGTTGATCATTGTGGGAGACCATGGGGACTGCTGGGCCTGCTCAGTACCTTTGGTCTTGCATGGATTTTATGTTTTTATTTCTCCACTGTGTAAACTCTTTTGATTATATTTGGGACTTGTACCAGGGAAGTAATGAAAAAGAGCTATTGAAAAATCTACAACACTAATTGTGCAATCTACTGCTGTTACAATTCAATCCAAATATTACAGGGAAGGAAGTCAGAACAGATTCTCCATTAAGTTCAAGCACCATTGACATAAGATGGGTTCCTAATACAGACGCAATCCATCATGCCAGAAGTAAACAGCAAGTCAGACAAGGAGGAAATGGTGAGAGGGAGGTATCCATCTGTATGTCTCACCGGATTTCATAAACAGCTCTTTCCCAAACAGTACTTTCAGGAATGCAAAGAGGGAAGGGACCTTTCTAAGAGAGTTCCATAATTCTGTGCTGGTATGTTTTCATTTCCACAGCAGTTGATCTAAATGTAAATATGACAAATGGGTGAGGGATGTGCGCGAAAAGCAGAAAATATTTGGGTGATGTTTAAGCTCTTTATAACAGAACAGAGTCCCTTGTGGTTCATAATTCAGCACTGGAGAGGAAGAAACCAACACACCAGAGGGCTTGGCCTTCATGAAGAATTCTGTATGAGACACTGCATTATGTCAATGTCACTCTTCAAATGTTACTTCAGGCAAAACCAAAAAACAAAACAAAAAAAACCCCAAACCAATACAACCCAAAAATTCCTAGCTATGGCTTTTGTTAGAGTTATGAATTGGATTACTGAACTGAAGAGAAAGCGATTTCTATTGTCCCTGAATAACCTTTTCTCACCAGTTCAGCTAGAGTTCTCAAAGGAGATTATGGAGCATGGGAGTTTTAAAAAAACTTTTTCTACTCTAGTAGTTTAAATACGGTCTTACCTTCTAACAAACAATTCAATTTGAAAACAAAATTCCAGCTTTGAGTTCTCAAAATGTACTTAAAGGCTTTTTTTTGAAATACAAAAATAGTCACACAATTCTTTCTTGAACTGATGAAGAACAATTTATTTTATAGCTGTCTCTGGTATGTTTAAGTTAAACATCCAGAAAATTCATTTTCATCCCTGAAGCATAAGAAAATAGCTGCCTCAGCAATTCTCTTTGTAAAAGGAGGCAAAATGAGCCTGAGTTTCAGTTGCTTTATATTTACATTTATTTTTATAAGGCTTCACATGTATAGCACATGTCTTTTGTCTTGCTCTTACTAACCCCAGTTTATGTTTATCAGTTACTGCAGGAAATCCCTCCTGTGCACACCTTTTCTTTGTAACAGAGCCTATCACAGCAGCATTCTGAAGAGGGAGCCAGAGGATTATGTTTGATGCTTTCCTTAGCCAAAACTAACTTCTACCTTTGAAACTAGACTTGTTAAAAAAAAAAGATTAAAAAATGTTAAAAGAAATAAAAACCAGGTACCCCACTGTCTCTGCTTCTTTTTAAGTGCAGAGCAGTCAGTCAAAACCATTAACCATTCTGCTGCTTTTACTCAATGCAACTAGTTCATCATATAGTATCGCCCTACTTAAAGGCCTCGACAACAATATCACTTTTGTCACAAGACTCAAACCAAATGATAGCTAAAATCTCTACTACCATTTATGTATTTCAAAACAGGCAGAACTCGTGTGTTCTACAGTTTTCATCAGTCTTGAAACTCAGTTTTTGAAATTCTATTTGGAAGTTAATGCTTTCAAACAGAAAAGCTGCTTGGAGCATCTGAATACTTCTGAAAGCATAAAACTAAATACACATGTACCAAATACTATTCTCACTTTGTATCAGGCTTCACAGTCTATTGGGAAACATTCATCATCAACTGAAATTACAGAAAAGCTAATTAAAGCATGGTGCTAGCAAACCAACATCAATGATTGGCAGAAAAGTTAAGAATCTACAAGACATTAAAAATCCTATACACTTCCATAAACAAAAGCTAATGGAACAGCACAGAAACTAAGAGCACTCAGAAGTAGCTCTGTATAAGGAAAATATCTGCTAAACTGATTGTTATTGTTAGGGAATCGGAACTGGGATTTTCTAAAGTCCTGTATTTACAGCCAGGTGGTTATGGGAAGGTCTACAGCACTGCTCCCCTATCTGCCTTTTGCACAGTTTCTATAACCTAAGAGAAACAGAGGTAGAAGCCAGGTATATTCTATAACCTTTTAAAAACGGAATTTGTATATTGATCTGTGTTTGATTATCATTTGTTACTCCAACCAAACTGGTTATCCATTCACATACCAGCCACCTAACCACTCATCCAAGTACTACAGCTCCAATAAAACATCAACCAAGCTTCAACCAAGCAAAATAGTGATAAATCTCCACTATTTTAGATAAGAAAGGAAATATATAATTTTGACTGTACAAGTTATGAGGGGAGCACACGTGGATGAAACAAAAACATCTACCAGTAGATATTTCTTTTTATTTATTTATTTACTTTTAAAATCTTCTAGGAAGTTCTAATTATTTCACTTAGAAATGCTCTCCGTAAACTCAGTCGAGGACTCCCTTTTCACAGTTCTAGCTGGAGGTAACTGCTTGAAATATTATGACAGCAGGAAAATTTACCTTTGGGAATTCTCCCATAGACCTTTGAGAAGGAATATGAGGGTAAAAGAACTAGATAGCACATTAATCTGATGTACAATCAGAAGGAAAAAAAGGAAAAATTTTGACTCCAAGCAATCCTAAACAGATAAGCATCTCTTATGCTTTATACTTCAACAGGACAAATTGCAAGACACATCTCAAACTTGAAATCAACTGCTTAGGTTCTAATGTAAAACTGAAAACAATGTCTTACCTTGCCCCGAACTATATATTGCTTTCACAGATTTCTTCACCTTCTGTAGTGCAGTCCTGTCTTGATCTAATGCCTACAATAGCAAGAAATAAACAAACTTTAAATATTTGCTTAATTGATTCCTTTAATAATTAAAAAGAAACCCACAAAATAAGCAGTTTCATAGGCTAGAAAAAAACTGTAGGTACAACTTATTCAGCCTGTGGGAAGGTCTGAGGTTATTCAACCCCTTCAAGATGAATTAAAGAACAGAACTGAAAACACTCTGACAGTAGAGCTGTAATGACAGTGCTAGAAGAAAAACACTATTTTAGCTTTGCAAGGGGCAAAGCATTTATTCAAATTGTATTCTTTTTTGAACTAAAAAAAAAGAAAACCCACAAGAAATAGTAGATGCTTCTACTCTAGCCCTATAGTTTCTGTGACAACTAAATTGTTTGTTAATGTCTACGGTTTTCCCACAGTAATAATCTTCCAACTATAGACATAGATTATCACACTAACTTCTTGCACCAAATTCCACAACATAAATCTAAAAATACAGAAGACGAAAGGTAGAAATCAAAAGAAAGCCCTAAGATTTGTTTTTGTGCAACATAATGTGACTGAAAGGAATACTGTAATAATAACACTTATTATGTATTTTCAGGATTACATCTTTAAGAATTTAAAATTTTCTGCAGTAGTTCCAAAATCCAGTATCACAGAATCTTCTGAGCTGGAAGGGAACCAGGAAAGGATCATCGAGTTCAACACTTGAGTGAACAGCCCATACAAGGCATTGAACCTGTGACCTTGGCATTATTAGCACCAAATTTTAACCAACTGAGCTAATCTCAGGGTCGTATAAAAAGTTATTAAGTAACAATGAATTAAGAATGAGATTTCTAGCTACTTTCATTTTTAAGCTGTGTAACTTCTCCCTATCCACAGTCAACCCGATGTCGGAAATCAAATTATAATGAGAAAAAACTATTTTGATGAAACAAGAAAATAAAATGAAAGTAAACATTAGTCCATACCCGCGGAATTAAGAAACTTAAAAGTCACATACTGGTACTGCGCACAGTGATCCAGTCAATGTCACTTAAGTGTGAGTTTGGAACGTTCTGCACAGTCATGGTGTGAAAGCCTCCCTGCTATCCATGGAGAACATGTACAGAAATGTTTAAATAATTTCCTGTATTTTTTTTCCCCATTTAGATCACAGGCAATTTCCCATCAGGTAAGTAATGTTATATCGATAATGTCAAGTTTTAGTAAAGTGTTTGCCATATTATAGTCACTTTCAAATCACTTTCAAAGCAAGTTCAAATCTTTGAACTTTTCAATTCAAAGACTGGGAAACTTGTACTCAGAACTACTGTCAGGGCAGCAGCCCACCTGCAGTTGGAGACCCCAAGACTCACATTGCAGAGATCCTCAGAGCCATATTATCCAAAAAGCCTAAAGTCTGGAGCACCTGAAAACTGACAGACCAGAGGAGAACAACAGCTACTCCCAGAGCACTGTGTATTTCCTCAGAGGCACATCCCCAACAACACTGAGGGAAAACCAGTAAGCAGAGCTTTCACTGTCAAACCCAAGATGGTTTTGGCAGAGAAAGCCTTAGAAAACCTCATAGCACCTCCCAGTACCCAAATATGGGGGTTTAAAGAGAGTTGGAGATGGAGCTTTTAAAAGGGCATGAAGTGATAGGACAAGGGGGAATGGTTTTGAACTGAGAGTAGGTTTAGATCAGATATAAAGAAGAAATTCTTTACTCTGAGGGCGGTGAGGCACTGACAGGGGTTGCCCACAGAAGTTGTGGCTGACCCACCCCTGGAATTGTTCAAGGCCAGGTTGGATGGGGCTTTGAGGAACCTGGTCCAGTGGAAGGTGTTCCTGCCCATGACAAGGGGATTGGAACTAGATGATGTTTAAGGTCCCTTTCAACCCAAGCCATTCTATGATTCCATGATTGAAGTCTATTAAAAGGACATTAAAAGGACACACTGGACATTAAAAGGCTCCCAAAAAAAACACAGCAGGAGCTCCAGGTCTGCATTAAGCAGTGGAGATGGTCAAATGTGAGGGTACTGCTCTCAGGTACAAATGAATATTTCGGGATTTGAACACTTACAGTCGGAATCCACACAGAGAGAAACCAATTAATAAAGAGTAGTCTATTTTGGACTGGCCCAATTTTAACTATGAAAAATGTTATAGTTGAACAATACATGAATATCTGTAACAAAGTGTCTGTGTTTCTTAATTGAAAAAAACCGTCTTGTCAGACTACACAACCACTCCTGTGGCAGCTAAAACTAGAAAGTTTGGAACACCAGAATTTATATAAATGCTTTCTGATGCTATTTATCTCTGATTTTTTTTTTCATTTGCAGCAGAACAATGGATTCAAACATTAAGAACTGCAAACATCATTATTACTTTTGCTCCTCAGTGAAATAGTGGGTTTTACTTGACTTATATCTTGCCAGGAAAAGTTACCATTTTTAAATTTAATAAAATATTGTGAACTCTGTGTTCCTTTTCAAGACAGTGCACAGCAAGTGCTTCTCCTTTGATTTCTCTGGAAAAGCTGTCAAAAGCTTTTGCCTCTGCCTGCCTGCAATGCCAGACAATTGTTCTACTTTTCTACTGAAGTTCTCTCCATCTTCAATGACCAGAAAAAAATAATGATTCACTTGTCTATTGAGAGTTTGAACACTGGATAAGAATTTGAAACCAATATTTTGGAAGAAAGACAATGGTTAATATTGATGAGATTCAGAGACAGAAGTTTGTACTAAGGTCTAGCATAGAAGCAAATTGGATACTCAGGAAGAAGAAAAAAATTCCGACGAAATTGTTCCTAAAGTTACTGATCTAGACAAATAGACTGGGAAATCTAAATTGGATTTGCCATTGAATTAAATTTAATCACTAATGTGGGAACAGGAGGGAAGGAACATTCATTATTTTAAAAGAGGAATCACTGAGCAAAGCAATATCCAAAGATGACATCCACAGCCTGAAGGAGCCAGTGATCTAAGTCAGAATGACATCATGGGTCAATTTTGTATTTGCAAATATAGTCTTTATGTGAACTACTTCTTCGTAGTCCAAGACTCTAAATAAAAGCAATCTATGCACAGTTTTATACCAGGGTACACAAAAACTTATCTAGGGTTGTTTGTGTGCTTTTGGGTGTTGGATTTTTTTGTTGTTTGTTTTTGTTTTGTTTGTTTTATATAACTGTAGATAGTTTGCTTCCAAACATATTAGTTCCCTCTTGGATGTCTTCTGCAGATAATTTTTAGCTGCACTCTGCTGTGAAGGAATTAAGCTGCACTCAATGCTCAATTCAATTAATATTGCAGACTAATATTATCTTATAAGCATGTTAAACAGGAATAGTCTTGCTTTCCCTGTTTAGTGAAAATACGTTTTTGCAGTATTCATTAATTTTATTTTCTAGCATTTAGAATACTAAATATTTTAACTGCCTGTCTTAAAATACACAAAATCTGATCTACCATTAGAAGTGACATACATTAATATTATTGAAAATTACAATGCCTTGGAGTACCAAGAAGTCTCTGTGACAAAGTCTAGGTAGTCAGATGCCCTTCTTCCTACCTTTCTACCTACTAAACTCTTCCTCATCACCACCCATTCCTGGCTTCTTTCTTTTTTTCTGGAACACCATCTCCCAGAAGGTCTTTTAAGTTCCATGGAAGAGCATTTTCTGATCATCTTATGCATTTGGGAAAGAGAAATAATTTACTAAAGGTACCTGCACCACAGCTCTGCTACCTTCTTGGCTGAACAAAACTTTGTTCTTAAAAAGGCTCATCCTGGTAACAAGTTCCACCATATTGAAAATAATGCAAAATCAGTGTAAAAAAATACCCTGAGACACATTAGTAAAGAAATGAAGGGGGAAAAAAAGAGCACCCCCCCCCTATTTAATCTGCTTAAATAAAATTAAGCAAGGAAAGCTTCTTGTTCCTCATACTGAGCAGATTTGCTATGCATGATCTCTGACATATGCCCTGTCAAGGTTTTATGTTGCTGCATTCCCTTACACTGAAGCTTATTCTCAAGAAGAAAATCTCCTGATCATGCAACATCAGCAAAATCAACTAATGAACATGGAACTCCCCAGTCACCCCAGATATAATTTCTCCTTTCTGCTATAATATAGCCACTTTGAATCTAGCCTGCAAATTCAAGCCACCAACCTAGTTCAAATCTGTGCTACTGAAGAAAGCAGCATCTCTCCTCCCTTATTCCAGAGCACTCCTGTTGGCTGCACTGTGATGCAGTTCAGGAGCTGCTGTGCTGGTATCAGTTCCATGAAAGGCAGGGACTCCTTTTGAGCACTACAGATTTAGCTCACCTTCCATCAGTGCAGTGCACTCTGACAGACATTCATACTTATACTACCATTTCACATTCAGAGAAGATACTTCTTGCAGCACCCTCCCTCTTAAGATGCACATTTACTGGTATAGCTATCCATACCAATATAAAAACTGGAAAAGCTGTCTACCTGAGGATACAAAATCAAATTAATTTTGGAGTGGAGAGCAGATGAGTCTTCCTAACAGATCACTTCACTGATGCAGATCACTGGGTAGCTGCACATACACTTTCACCAGCCTACCACAGCACATGGATCAGGGCCAGGTCAGACCTGATGTACGATGACATCCCCTAACCCACACCATTCCTCTCTGCCAGATGAGGCAGAGCTGTGCACTGCTGTTCACCCAGACAGACTCTGATTTTGCCTCTCTTCAACCCTCTAGAGCCTGATCTCTTCTCAGTGAAAAGTATTTCCATTTTGGGGCCATGCTCTGTTTTAATAGCTTCTAAATTTTAAACCAGAGATTATACTACAGTGCAGTGTGGAAAGTCGTACATTCTGGTTTGCCATTTATCTGTGAGGTAGTAAAACTGGTAAGTTCACATTTAGATAGACCACTAATTGTTTCTTTAGAACCTCATGTCTTTTTATTCTGTACAGATATGTGTATATGTTGTGTGCATGTGTGTGTGTAGATACTAATGAATATATTAAAATGCATTAGCAGGTGTCCTTACCCACAGCAGGGGGGTTGGATCTAGATGATCTTTAAGATCCCTTCCAACCCAAACCATTCTATGGTTGTACACTTGGATGCATATGTGTGTACATAGAAGTCTATATACTACAATCTACTACATACTTTTGCATATTTGAGTTGCTTATTGCTAATAAACATGAAAAGCAACACAAAAACCTTCCTTTCTTGATTGGCATAAAACTAGTATCCAGAAACCAATCACAAAAGTGTTTTGTATGCATGTTAAATTTAGGTCTTCTAGAAGTCAGCATAATCCCAGGTGCACCTCTACAAATGTGTGGACGCATTTGAACAGAGGATGCTACTGCCCCTTCAGCCCACTAGAGCAACTAAAATATCAAACACATTTTGTGTACCTTGGAAGCCTTTATAATAACGAAAGACAAGAGTGGCTCAAGACACTGACAATCATATTAATATGTCAGCATATATTACTGATTATGTTACTAATCCCTTCAGGAAGATTATTATCCAAAGGAGATGAATTTTTCAGCTGGAACAACCTGTTCATCTTCATATCAGAGTAAGTTTAGCATTTCATACCATTTGTAGGAGGTTTACCCACAAAAATTCCATATCCTAATGCTACCAGAACCTATCCACAAAAATAATATAACAGAATAGAATTGTTTTAAACCATTACAATATTTTGCACAAGACAAACCCATGACAAAAGCTTGAAGGCAATTAGAGCATGCACCATCTACATACTTGACAAAAACCCCTCCCCTCCAGGTACTTTAAGAAATTATTGTTGTATATGAAAAAAAAAAATCCATGTGAAATCTAAACTATTCGAGGTTAGACACACAAATGGACAATTGTAATCACTGCTTGGTAGTCACATGTATTTTCAGATACAAGATTAATTATTTCACAGAAAATACATGGATGATTTATCCGTTTCAAGGGACAAAAGCAGTAAATTTTTCACTTACCAATATATGCAGTTCTCTAACCCTGGCACGGAAATGACTGGCAATTACTATTGTCTGTACTATAAAATATGCTCGTCCTCTGCTCAAGTCCCAGTTACAGCATCCTTGGAATTAAGCAAAGCAATGGCATCTTGCAAGGTTATGGCTGTTCAGCAGCAGTATCAGCTTTCCTCACAATAAAATCCAAACTTTATTATATGTATAATAAACAGAGTTTAGACAGCTGCTAAGTTATTGTGTGAAATGTCAACAAGGCACACCCCTGTAAATTTCCACAGTGAAATAAATGTAGAATAAAATCAAAAGAGAAGATGAGCATCAAGTGTTGGCCTCCTGTATCTCACTCATTCAGAAACAAGCAACTTACCAAACCTACTTAGTTCTGTACCTGGAGAAGTGTCTCAAACCACCCTTCCTGTCCTTCCCTCTCTACTCGGTTTGCACTGGCTCTGCCAGTCACCAGTGGGAAGCCTGTTTCCAATTGTTGGTCTCAGCACTTGTCTACATGACAAAAATGGGGGAGTGGTTAAGAATTTTCTAGACACAATTTCTTTGTGTAAAAGATGGGTAGAGAGGGGTCTAGTTTGAACTTATACCAAATTACTTAAAAAAACAAAGGGTCCCAATGAGAGGTAGCAAACTGAAAGAACACATCAACAAGCACTTATCACTGTAATAACTGCTGCCAATATCATTTCATACACCATCATTTACCAGCTGCTCTGCTGCTCCCAAAAGAAGACAAATTAAAAGACAGCATAATTTTTAAAAACTTGTCTTTTCCTTAAAAATAGGGATTTTCAAGTATTTTAGTGGTAAACTAATCAAAAGGGCATCAGTAATTTAGTAAATACATTTTTCCATAAAATATTTTTTTCAGGTAATGCCAAAACTTAACAGAGATGCCATGAGCTGAACTTTCCTCACATCTGCTGTTAGTAGCAGGGCCTGATGCAACTCAACAGCCTCTCTCCAAACTCAGCATACATGACAAAAATCACCAGCCTCCAGTGCTGTAAAGGTCACACTAGATGAGCAAGCTCATTTGTGTAGGCTTTAAAGAGAGCTGCAAAAATAATAGCCACTAAATTATTCTTCAAGTATTACTCAAATGGAAGCCCAGTAGATATTGCTTCTAAAAGTGCAGTACTGCTAATTGTAATTTGTTTTGACAATTGGACCCCTCAGACTCCTACCCAGCAGTCTTTGCAAGAGCAAGAATGTAGACATTAATCACTATCTATGATTACTCCTGGATAAAATGAAGTGAGCACACTTTTTTCTAATGAGTATGGAGCTGATATTGGATCTTGTGCACATTCAAATATCTGGGAATATTTAACAATATTTTGTGTAGTTCCTTTAAGTTCTCAGATAAATTACATCAATATTTCTGAGTTTAACTCATTTTGTGCACAAGGTGCAGTTAGACATATCTAAAGAATAAACTAAGTGACTTGTTTCTAGATACGTTGATGACACAGATGAGATTTATTTTTTATCTTCCATTGTGTAGGAGATGCTAAAAACCCCACAAGTAGTGATAACACTGAAAACTTCCAGTGACAGATACAAAGTTTCCCACACAGGCACAGACTCTCAAACAGATTCCACCGGATAGAATCTTGGAGATAAATATCACAGAATGTTTTGGGTTGGAAGGGACTTTAAAGATCATCTAGTTCCACCTTCCACTCCTCTGCCGTGGGCAGGGACATGTTCCATTAGAGCAGGTTGCTCAAAGCCCCACACAACCTGCCTTGAACACTTCCACAGATGGGGCATCCACTACTTCTCTGGGCACAATGGGGCATCCACAGCTACTCAGTGCCACCTTTACAGTGGCAACAACATACCTTGAACTAGCTACAACTGTTAGAACAACTATCATATTGTATACAAACTCACTTCTTTAACTGGTAGCAGCAAAGCTGAATAGTACAGAATGCTAAGACAGCAAAACCAGTAAACTTAACAGTTTACATGGCACAATTTTGCCTCTTTCTCACTCCAGCAGCTGAGTACTGGGGTAAAATATGGCTAAAGCTCAGAAACCAGCACATCCATAGCCAGGCCCACAGCTCCTGAAGAGGCGATTGTATTGGATTCCCAGGTTGCACACACAGCTTTTGCCAGCATTAAAGCTGCATAACACTAGCAAGTGGTTGCACAGAACACTAACAGAAGAGTCTTCCTACATTACAAATGCTCCCGTGTTTAAAAATAACTAATGCTGCTGCACTTTATTTCTTAGCAAGTCAAGGCGTATTGTCAATCTTCCTTACTCCAAGATGATAATTCTTGTCCCCATTAACAAGCACAATGGGAATGATCCTAAACTAAGAAATAAAAAGCCTATTCTCTCCCCGTGCTCTGGTAAACCTCTCCTTACACTTTTTTCAAAGGCCAGTGAAAATACATTGCTTTGAGTGCATTTGCTAATGAATACTACCTTAAAAAATATTTTTTCCAGCATAATTCATTGCAGATACTTGTCATTTGAAAACCCAATACTAAGTCCCATTTTCATTTAATAAAAAACCAACCTGAAAAGCTTATATACAAAAGACATACCTAAACACAATTCAAAACAGCTCAAAACAGAACAAGGTTATTTACTTTCTAGAGAAATCAAAAAATAAATACATCAGGAGACAGCAAATAGTTGAAGTAAGGTTTTTTCAAAGGGAAGCAAAGTGAGGAGAAGATGACATGCAAACAGCACACACACAAACACACTCAACAGACATGCTAGCAGACGCAGGGTTATTAGAAAGAAATGTGATTCTTAGCAACTTCAATTGGCAAAAAGCACAGAAGTCTCTGGAAAATTGCTTCTCCCACCATATTGGACTCCAAATTTCACTACAGGAGAGCTCTTCTGTTGCAGCATGAGAGTTAAATACCACTAGATATTTTTGTTGCCTGCTAACTCTTTTATTCTGAAACCACCAAATATTTTGCGGCAGGCTCTGTATTTAATCTCTTATCCCAGTAACTCACAGATGTCATCTATTCAGGGAGGGAAGGTGCATTACTCCAGGACTCCTGAGTTGTTACTACCACCTTTTTTGACAGTAAACTCCTCAAATATTGTGCTCAACTTCTGTGAATGCTACAAAAGCTCAAAAATGCAGCACTTCCTCCCTCAGCCCTCTCCAGGCTCTCAGTGGTGTTAAGTCACACAGTGTCCTCAAACCTCCTGGCTCCATAAACTCCAGTCACCACTGGCATTGTTGGGATCTTGTATCAGCCAGCAGCACATAGGAAGGACATCAGGAACAAATCATGGTAGACCAACTCATTTCAAAACATTACTACTACTATTATAAATGGGCTTTTTTAATGATTTTTAAAATTGCCCTGATGACAGTGGGGGGAGACAGACATGGATTCTTACTTGGCAACAGAAACAACCCATGCTCCTTCTCCTCCCAACCCATGAAGAAATATTTAAATGCATACTGTGATGCATGACTGCAATATCCCATTTCAGGATTACTCCATTCAGAGAAAAAAGCAAGCATATTAATGCACTAAAATTGTTTTATGTAAAGAAAAATAAATAATTAATTGTGTCTATTTGTTCCAAGCTGCAGATTTCAAGAGTTTCATTAGGTTTAATAAAAAAAAAAAAAAAAAAAAAAGGATTTCTAGTACAACATGGGCCTTGAAGAGTACTGCAGCATTCTAGGACACTGCTACAGCTCAGTTTCATTCTGTGTTGGAGAGTGCAATGACGACAGATGCAATAAGATTTCATCTTACAGTATGTCAAACCTGCAACCACCACCACTTATTACGAAATTCAGAGCTACATTCATGTAACCAGCTAAGAGAGTATCACCCTACAATCAACGGAGATTACAGGGTATAACATAGACTGACACTATGGGATAACAGCAGCACAAAGAACATCAGCATTCTAGAAACATTCTAGAAAACATTTTGGAAACATTCCAGAAAATCAGCACAAAAACAACAACAAAAAATGAATGCAAGGTAAGAGTTAAAAATGGAAATGAGAAGTTTGACAATATACAATAGGAGCTGTGCTTCTAATCATTACAATTAGACTTTGACTAGAGACTATTTACAAAATGCAAAAATAAGGGGGTTTGAGTCCCACCTTAAAAAAGGAAAATAAAATCACAAGAGCATAATTTAAATGTTAAGCATTAGAATTCATTTTTTAATGTCAATGTCACGTTCTTAGATATAAACATATTCTCTGAACATATTTAATTTAGTGGGGAAGTTAGAGAAAATGAAACACAATAATAAGAATAGTCACTTTAGTATTTTAATAAAAGCTTAATCTAAAAGCTTCTATTTTCTCCTACATAGTCTTTCAATCAACATGCAAAAATAGCATAAATGCACATTAGAAAACAAAGATGTATATCTCATCTTCATTGTGGTACAGAAAATGAACTGACCTCTAAAAGCAATATAGGCCAAAAAACCCAAGCCATAGATTTGTGTGTAATGTAATACATATGATGTAATGACACATTTGTTTCATTAGCAGAATAATATGCACAACTTAAGACCAGAGTGAGATCTGCCTTCTCAATTTACAAGTGAAATACAGTGAAATGAGAAGGGACATCTAACCTACAGCAAAGACCTGTGCTCTAAAATAGATTGTCCAGGGTTTATTTTGGGGGTGCTGACAAATATTATGACTGTTTGCAAACTGGTTACACCTGGAAAGGAATTTCTGACTCAAGTATAAATGCATAAGCAATAGCAATCAATCAAGGGTGCAATAAGAGGATATTCAAAACACCACTGAAATCCTACAGTGTAAAGACAACCTGAAATTCCTTGAACTGTATATATGATCCAACAAAATCATTGGAACAACACAGAAGCTACAGCTTTCCCTTTCTTAGGAAGGACATTTTAAACACAGTGCTGATTTTAAAGGCATTGCTTTCAAATCACAGTGAAACTTAGGAGAATTTAGCAGTAATTTTCAGCATTTTAGGAAACATTATGAGTGTTTTGCAAGCAAGCTGCTCCTTACTTCACAGCATTTTTTTAACCTAGTATTGTATTTTGTAGAAAGAGTCCTATCTATTTCTCTTTCTGTACCGGAGAACAGATGCCCTTAGAGAATATTTTATAAATTTTCTTAGTAATATAAAGCTTCAGACATAATTTACAGGCAAGATCCTAACAAGGCTCAAATTACAATAGCAACAACTTCCTTTAAAATACTTATATAAAAAGCATTCATATTTCACAGATTCAAAAGCAAACGTTAGACACAGAAAACAACCCCCCCATATATGCAGCACCTAAAGGAGAAGGTTCAAATTCAGTGAAGATAGAGACCACCATGCAAAGTCATCCTTCTCTTTCTCACGCTAGGGCTTAAAACACTTTTGCCAACACTTGTGCTAGACACCCATAATGAATATCAAATAACTGTGCGACAAACTCTGCCATGTTTATTTTGGTTTGCTTTTTTAAAACAGCAGTCTAAGAGATGAAGGCTGAGAGAGCTCAGGTTGTTCAGCCTGGAAAAGACAAGGCTCTAGGGAGACCTTAAAGCACCTTCCAGTACCTAAAGGTGCTACAATTTTCTGGAGAGTGACTTTTCACAAGGGCATGGAGTGATAGGACAAGGGGGAACGTCTCTGAACTGAAAGAGGGTAGATTTAGATTGGATGTTAGGAATGAATTCTTTACTCTGAGGGTGGTGAAGCACTGAAACAGGTTGCCCAGAGAGGCTGTGGATGCTCCATCCCTGGAAGTGTTCAAGGCCAGGCTGGATGGGGCTTTGAACAACCTGGTCTAGTGGAAGGTGTCCCTGCCCACGGCAGGGGGACTGGAACTAGGTGATGTTTAAGGTTGCTTCCAACCCAAACCATGAAAAGGATATATATCATCTCAAAAGAACACAGGTTGGAAATATTCTTCTCCAAAATAAAGAATATTATTTATGTTTCAGAATGGAGAAAGGATTTTGGGAAAGCTAATGAAAACCAAGACTGCTACCAAAGGGTACCAAGAGTGCATGCATAAATCTGATTATTGCCATGTAGGTTTTCATTCTTGTATAATATGCAACTAGAACATATAGGTTACACTTAAGCATAGGACAAAGCAATGCCATAATTTAAAACCCTTTCAAAAGAGCAGTAATTACATAATGAACTATATTTAATCAGAATCCAAGTCTAATGATTTTTTCTTTTATCTACGCAATCCCCACAAAGCACAAAATTAAGGCTAATATCAAAAATCATTAATTTATAGCATTTATCTTATAGTTACCTTGGTTCTCAAAAACATTTCAGCCCACTCTAAATATTACATTAGCTAAATCTAATGGATGCAGCTGGTGCTTAAATAAAATTAACACATCAACATCAATTTTAAAGACCCTCAAGAAGTTTCCACAATCAAGGAATGATTTTACATATTAACTAGACAGACTAAGATATCAGAACAATAATAGATTAATAGGCTGCAGTATTTTAAAATTAAATAATGGCACAGTAGCTCTCATGAAGTTGCAAAGAAGCTGTGAACAGAAAAGAAACTTCTGAATTTATGCAACTGTGTACTCTCTTGACAAACACCTTCAGACTTTGATGCTATTTGACATGACAAAGTGTTACCACCAATAAATGTAGTACCTTTTCATGAACACTTTTACTGACATAGAAAGACACTTTCCTAATTTCTACATTTCTGCAGCTTCCTCATAGTATTCTTTAATAAAAATTTAAGACATCCAAATGCAATTTAATTCAGCAGAGGTATATGAATGAAAATGGATTTTTCTCATTTTCCTTAGGAAATAACAAATGTTTCACTGTCAAAAAATACAATATACACCAAATGTATGCATATGGTTAAAACGCGAATGAATGTATAAAAAATGCTGAGTAATACAATGAAAATTTGGACAGAAAAGATGAAATCCTTAAGCAAATGTAGGTTAAAATCAATAGCATTCCACATGCCAGCTTATATTTTTTGACCAGAGGCAAGAGGACAGGCATCCCTGCAGGCTTTTGTGGAAAGCTGGAGTGGTCAATTACTCCACAGGACCTGAAAAATATGGTTTTCCTGTTTACCTCTGCCAACCACCCATTCCCACCACCTCCTTTTTACCAGCACAGTAACAATCAAAAAACCACAAAGTCAAGTAGATGGATTAGATGAAAATTGCCTTTTTTAGTGGGTTATGACCATCACAAAGGAGGATGCAGAGCTACACACAGGGTGGTTCTAACCCTTTCAGTGAATGCACAGACTTGCACACATAGATGGTGCACACACCCTCGTGGTAAAGAAGGCCAATGGTATCCTGGAGCAGGTCCAGAGGAAAGCAACAAAGATGATGAAGGGACTGGAGCATCTTTCATAGGAGGAAAGACTGAGGGAGGTGGGCCTGTTCGGCCTTGAGAAATGACAACTGAGAGGGGACGTCATCAATGTCTGTCAGTATCCAAAGGGAGGGTGTCAGGAGGATGGATCAGGCTCTGCCTGATGGTGCTGAGCAATAGGACAAGAGGGAACAGGTAGAAACTGATGCACATGATGTTCCACCTGAATATGAGGAAGAACTTCTTTACTGTGCAGGTGACAGAGCACTGGAACAGATTGTCCAGAGATGTTGTGGAGTCTCCTTCAGTGGAGATATTCAAGAACTGTCTGGACACAATCCTGTGCCATGTGCTCTAGGATGACCCTGCTTGAGCAGGGAGGTTGGACCAGATGACCCACTGCGGTCCCTTCCAACCTGACCCATTCTGTGATTCCATGAAAATTGCCATGTGACCATAACTGGAGAAGACAGATTATATTTCATATTTCAACTACATTAAGATCCATTCCATCTCAGCTGCAACTCTTGCAATCCACCTACTTTTGATCTCTGAAGATACTCTTTGCACTGTAAAACTTGGATGCTTAGAAACCAGCTCCGTCAGAAGGCAGCAATATCCATGCATCAGGAGCTAAATTAAATCTTCTCCTTCGCCAGCAGGGGTGACTCAGGCTACAGATTTCCTTTTTTTAATCTCACATTCTTTCTTTTGATTTTAAAATGGTTATATCCTTCAGAAATTCAGTCAAGTATTTAAACTACAGTAACTAACTGGTGTTCTTTATGCCGCCTCTCATGATCTTCACAAGTACATAAACCTTTGGTGAAGGATGAAGTTTCACATTTGCAGCTACACAGAATTACTGCACTTGACAATACCAACGAAGCAAAATCTGCAAAGCACTTTATGTAACTTCCAGTGTGCTGTATTATTAACTCTCTAGTAACCCAAATACCTCCTGCTACTTTTATAAGACCACTTATCCTCTGCACCAGACATCGCTCCAAGCTGATGGCACCTCCTCTCAGCACACTTCTCACTCAGAGAAAGGCATTGTTTAGTAAAGGGGAATTTAGTTCCAAAGGCCAGATGCTGGCCTTGATAGAGCTCTAAACAGAAAGAAAGCACTAAGTGGTACAACATAAGTTGGAGGACGTTGACAGTAGCTTTTCTCAAAATGCTTAACCTTGAATTTCCTTTCACAGAGCAGCCCCTTCAAAAGACCCACCTACTCTTCCTTCTTACCCAGCAGGTACAGTAAGAGAGCAAGTACAGCCCTTCAGATCTCTGCAGAGCAGCCACAGCAGGCACAAGCTCCATCTCTGGAGATGAGCAATGGCATGACAGAGGCCAAGCACCCTGCCTGGCCTCACAGGCCTATAAAAATCCCAAATGGCAAAGAGGGGTGGATATCCAACTGCTGATGACGGTCTGTTCCAACGTAAAGGGCAGAGGACTTTAAGCAAACCAGCAGGTAGCAAATTCAAAATAATGAAAAATGGAAAAATATAGTGCTTTGCACCACATAAGGTAAGCTGTGGAACAACTAGTGAATCCAAAAATTTTACATACTTTGAAAAATAAGAGACAAAAGGGATAAAGTCACTGAAGAAAAATTCAGGATGGTCTTTAAATATAAATTTAACATCTTTGTACTGCTACAAGTTAGTGGAGATGGGGAGGTCATGTTAGAGAAGGTATCCCTACATGTCTGCCTGTTTCCTACACTCTTCTCTTATTCTTTACTGCCAGTGATGCCAGAAAAGCTCCTGGGCTTTTATCAAGTTCTGGATTATCCCAGCACAGCTGTAGATAGTAGATAACCATATATGCACAATACCAAGCACAGACAAACCTCAGTAAAAAAAAAATTGAAAAAAAAACCCCACAAAAAGCCCTGTAGCAAACTATGACAATTTTTCCTCTTCAGATCTGAGAATCAGCTACCATTGCAAGTGCCCCAAAAGTTATTTACATATTGAATGAGGAAGATTTTCTGAAAGGTTTAGCAATAATTACGTAGCAAGGTATTAACTGACTGAATATGTTCACCAGACCAATGAAACATTTCATACATTTTGGGTTTTAAATGTACATAGCCCTTACACATTAGTCTAATTTCACATGTAATGATGCTCTCTAGCAAAATCAAGTTATTGAACTCAAACCAAAATAAACAATTTGTTCAAATTTCTGTTGTATATTTCACAGTATGTCTTAAACTGAAAAGAAAACAGAAGCTGATTGTTTTATGTATAGATTGGAGAATGTTTGTTTTTTCAGTCATAGAAAAAGAAAAGCTGTGATTTATTGCCAGTCTTTACAAGGACAGCTGCCTGATATTGTCTCTTTTGCCTTATGCCCACCAGGAGTGAAAGTCAATTAACTTCTTTATATCATTCCAGAACATCCAGTCTTTATGTAGTGAATGGAAAGTTACTGAACTAATGCATCTAACTGAAACACTAGGAGTAGAAAGTATTTTCAGACAGCCATTTTAAGAAAATTCATAATCCTTTACAGGAAAATAAACAGACTGTTATTAAGCTAGCTGCCAGCCTTTTTGGATTAACATTTTTAATATAGATTTTTTTTTTTAAATACATACACTTTTTTTGAAAGAATCTTGGTGCACTGGACACTGGAGAAACCCACCAAGCTGAGTTCAGCCCTTTACTGATATCCTTACCAATGAGAACAAGTTATGCTGCATATCTACCCTGGAGAAGTATCTACCCTGACCCAGAATATTTTGACAAACAAACAGAAGAAAAATGTATTGATGAACATCTACCAGGTAAACCACAAGAAAATTCCAGTTTACATCATCACAGATTTGGATTAAATTGAGGGCAGGAAAACCAGAAATGGTAAAAGACAGGGTAGTGATGTTTCCTTTAAGTCAGAAAAATCTTGATTCAATTGTAGCAGCTTTTATGGAACTCCAGTTCAAAATATCCCTATTCATAAACTGGTGGAACTGCACACCAAGAAAAATTTCACTGCAAACTGTTTCTACACTCTTTCTACAAGCATCCATTTCTCACCTTGGTTAAAGACAGCTATGGGCTGAGCAAGCAAAGGTACTTACATTCCCATGACCATAAATCATTCCTTGTGAATTCACAAGAGTATATTGTAGGATTCTATTTTTGTCTTGGCTTATTACAAGTTACCAGTAGGCAGCTAGAAAGGAGTAAATCCTACACCTGGCAACTGCAGTCTTTCAAAGCTTTCATGAACGTTGCATTGTTTGCCTCCCTGGAAGCCAGTAGTGCACAGAATGTTAAAGGCTGTATCCGAGCAGGGCTGAAGGCAGGACACAAATAGAACGGAGCAGTAGAAAGGGAAGCTGTGTGCAATGATGCAAAAAAATCCTATTGCTGATTTGTATTCTGCCTGAATACGAGGAAGAAAGTAAGAAAACCTCCAGCTCATTCACATGAGGAATATAAATAGAAGATTCAGTAAAGAACTATTTTTCTAAGCACTCACATTTGGAACATGTTCAAAATAGTTATATATTGAATAATCATAAAAGGCAACACTTGTTAATCACAAAATTGGAGAGTTCCAGAATTTGGGAATAGACAGGTTTAATGCCAATGTTACATACAGTTTGTATAATGTACACAAATAGAAACTATTATTAAAGGCATATAATACAGTAGGTGATGGCAACTGTGGATAACCAGCTCCCATGGTGGATGTGATTGTATGGTACATTTCACAATAGTTATAAAAAGATGAAAGGCAGAGCTTGAAGACCATAAACAAAGGATTATTTTACAGACATTCAAATGATAAAGTCATGGGCACTGAAGAAAAAAACTGATGTTAAGGAAATAATATAAACAGAAGCAAAAGAAGCAGCACAGTGGAAAAGCATTTAAATACACACAGTAAAGAAAAGATGAACCAGATTTGCAATAGCGAATCTTTTCAAGGGGTATATATTGCTTGCAGCTCCCTGGCCAGGATGGTGCACAAAAACAAAGTTCCTTAAAGAGCCTGGGAAAGGAACTCCTCCTAGGTGAAGCTTTAGTGTTGTTTAAAGGAGGAAAAGCAAAAAAATAACCCACATATTTGTGCTGCTCCATAAAATACAAAACATATCTATACTGACAAGTAAAGCCCAATATTAGGACAGGATCTGCAAATAAAATATACCTTATTCACATAAGATGTATTTCACAGAATCACACAATCATGGAATATGCTGAGTTGGAAGAGACCCATAAGGATCATCAAGTCCAACTCCTGGCCCTGCACAGAACCATCCACAAGAGTCACAACATGGGTCTGACAGTATCATTCAAACATTTCTTGAACCCTGTCAGGTTTGGTGCTGTGACCACTGCCCTGGGGAGTTTGTTCCAATGCCCAACCACCCTCTGGTTTCCCCTCAAGGCCCTTCACCATCTTCGCTGCCCTCCTTTGGACACTCTCTAATGGCTTAATATCTTTATTACATTGTGGTGCCCAAAACTGTACACAATATTCAAGGTAATTTTATGGTCATTTCTATCCAAATTTCTATCGATTCTCTGTCCCTTGAGAGCAGGAAGTGTGGGTTACAGGTTATGCAGAAAAGGGCAGGAAGAGGAAAAAGGCCCTCTTGGTATCAGGTTGATTGTCATGTTAGATACATGCAGAATCTACCTTATACTATTTTTAGCCACACTCAAAAGAGCAGAGAAAGACAACTACATAGACAAACTCCATCCAAATGGGTTTCAGGCCACTGATTCCAGTAGCTCAATAAAGGTAAGGTTCCACATTTCTGCTTCTGTCCAGTACAAAGGTCAAGGGTGTATTTCCAGCTGACACACAGAGCACAAAGGGCTCTCCATAAAGGTCTCCATTATGACTGATGTGGACGAAAGTATATTACTGCAGCGTAACATGGCTTGTGCACACACAAAACATGTCCCTCAACCAGGCCTGAGACATTATTGTGCCTGCAGAAGTTGGCTTGGATCTGCCAACTGGCAAATCTTCTGTTCTCTGTCTCTCCCAGATCTATGACTGCTTCATTACCTGGCACCCACACCTCTGACCTACTCACCAGCCTAAAAACAGTCCTGCTGTTGTTGCACACTGACATCTCCACACAGGATGCACATGCTCCAGTTGCTGGCACCCCAAGGTGTAGGGGCCCCTAAGACCCAGTGGTCCCACTCCAGTCTGGCCTGTGGGGTGACACTGGCACCTAGTGCTCCACATATACAAATGTATATAAAAGAGAGTCCCCTCACCTACCAGTACAAGACTAGCTCCTTTATTCCCCTATCCTCTCTTCCTATGCTTGTTCCTTTCCAAATCACCTCAAATCTTCCTTTACAGAATTACATACCCTTTTGTCCTTCCCCTAAACATTCCATAATACATCCTGAACAATTCAAGGATAGTCTTTCCNAACCAGGCCTGAGACATTATTGTGCCTGCAGAAGTTGGCTTGGATCTGCCAACTGGCAAATCTTCTGTTCTCTGTCTCTCCCAGATCTATGACTGCTTCATTACCTGGCACCCACACCTCTGACCTACTCACCAGCCTAAAAACAGTCCTGCTGTTGTTGCACACTGACATCTCCACACAGGATGCACATGCTTAAGTAAAGGTACAGGGGGTTGCACCGTGGTACACCTTGTATCTCAAATACNAACAATTCAAGGATAGTCTTTCCCTCGATCTCATAATGAGTCTCATAGAACTGATCACCTTACTGTGGCAGACTTGGGAAGAGCCAGTTCAGGGTGCTCTGCTTCTCAGACTATTACAATTTCCTCACCTGCCACCATTCCACTGGGTCCCTTTGTGTTTTTGGAGATGAGCCTTCTGTCACACAGCCTAATTTGTCCCCTTACTTAAGTAAAGGTACAGAGGGTTGCACCATGGTACACCTTGTATCTCAAATACTCAGGAGTTAATGATTTCATTTGGAACATACTGTCCAGGGAAGTAGTGGAGTCACCACCTCTGGAAGTGTTCACAGAATGTGTGGATATGGTACTTCAGGACACGGTTTAGTGGTGAACATGATGGTGGTGCTGGGTTGACAGCTGGACTTGATGACCTTAGCATTGTTTTCCAACTTTAATGGCTTTATTCCATGAATAAAAAAGTTATTGTTTTATAAGGATTTATTTTAAAGTCTGCAAATCATCAGAAACTTACTAGGCTGTACATGCCATTCCCTATCCCCTTAAAAGATGAAGAGAGGAAATTTGTCTTACAGTGATAAGGACTTGCCTTGACCAATTAATGTCAACTTCCCCACAGATGGTAGAGTCTGACAATCAAAAAAAAAAAAAAATTCTTACTTATATTGCCGAAGTGCCCATGCACAAGCCAAACTCCTGTGGGGTAAGAACTCTGCAAGTGTCGAACAAAGTCTCTGATCTGACAGAGGCAACACATGAAAGAAAATGAAAAGCCTTTCCTACACAGAGGAGGAGGAGCACAACAAGACAGCACTTGATAGCATGAGGGACAGCACTCTTTTCAAGTTTCTGCTGACAACATGAAAGAGATACACGTAACATTTGAGCACCTCATAGGGAGTCACTGGCAAGCATAAGAAGTATCACAGAAGTCAAAGAAATACCCTTTAAATTTACAAGCAAAGGAGGACAGAAGGCCAGAGCCAAGTACAGCAAGTGGAAGACAGCAAGAAACAACAGGTTAAAAGGGGAAAGTCATAAGGTTACTCCTCCTCTCAAAGTAAAAGCAAACAGCTGAAGGTGTATATATAAGCCACCACAGCTATTTTAGAAGAAATCAAGTCACCCCTGTCTCATAAGAACACATTCTTCATGTTTATCCCAGAGATAAATGAATTTGTCAAGGACTGGATTAAATAAATAAAAAAACCCCTTATGTAAAAAAACCCTGTAAAAACAGAGACTCTCACTCTCACCAAGTTCAGGCCTTGGAAAGATCCACAAGCCTCCAAGATGCTGCATTCACCTCTGAAAGTGCCCTGGTTTCCCAAAGTCTGCCTTGCTGCTTGCCGTTAAAAATATAACACCTTTGGGTTATATTTGTTTTAACTTACTGACCTAAAAAGTTTACAGCCAACTCACGTAACACTGTGTCCTTTTCTCTGCCTGCTGCTAAAGTTCTCTGGGCTCCTCTTTTTTTCTGAATCCTTATCGTGTTTGTCTGAGCTCACCCACTCCATGCCTTTCTTCCATCCAGGCTCTTCCTCCTCCCACTTTCACTTGGAGGCTTTCAGGGCTTTTTTCCTCAAGTCTCTATTATTCCCATTCTCTCTTTCTGTGCGTCAATCTATCAGTGCCGTGCAGACAGCTTGCAAAATGCATTTCACTGCAACTGTTCTGGCTGAGAGCTCAAGAAAAATTCACATCCTTCCAAAAAACCCTATGAATTCCACTACCTACCCAAACAGCTAACAGACAAGTAACACATTTTAACATACTCTCAAGATAACTGCAAAGCAGCCAAAGAACATGTCACAGAGTCACAGTCTAACCAAACAGGTGAGTGAATTCATAGATTAACTGACCACAATTTTTGAACAAATTAATATAATAAGATACATATCCAAAAACTTTGCAGTTTAGAAAAAAAAAAAAGGCAATTGGTCCCAAGGTGCTGTTATAGGCGCTACTAATTAAAAGGGAAAAATGCAGAACTACTTTGATTGTTCAAATTTTATCGCAGGGATGGTTTCCCAGTAGACAATGCAAATCCATTCTGCTGCTGTGCTTTCCATGTGTCCTCCTGGCACAGCAGGATGTGCTCCCTGGGGCTGGAGGACAGGCAGGACTGCATGGCTCAGGCTCACGCAGAGAGAACACCTTGAGCTGCTCTCCGTGCCTGGCCCTGCAGGAACAGATGCTACAGAAACTTTGTCTGTGTCACTCCAAAAAGTGATGATGGGTTTTGGCTGTAATTACGAGTTCCACAAACAAATAGCTTGCTCTTACATATTTCATACTGCTAATAGTTAAGGGAGACTTATTTTAATAAGTAAGAACTTTAAATTCCAAAGATTCTTTCAGATTGTTTGCTACATTAGGCTACCTTGAGTTGCCTTCACATGACAACAAGGTAAAACTACATGGTCGCTTGGGTAACAACATATGTTTACCTGCTCTAACTACTGTGTGCATGCTCTTACATACAGGAACTGTAAAATTAAAAAAACCCCTTCACTGCAACTTCGTTATTTCACAGCAATTAGTAGCAATTTTGCTCTTCTTCTCTGCTCAATTTTGCTCTTCTTCTCAATTCTAGCTTTAAGAACTAAAGATTCCTGGACCATTTGTAGCAGTATATAACTTCATAAATTAAGTATCCTAGTCAAAACAAAGTGTTATTCCTTTATAATGTGCTTTGTTATAACAAAGTGTCACTGACTTCAACTGAGCTCAAGTAATTCAGAGAATCCTCAGTCTTATAAGAAAGCAAGCACTTTCCATGATGCAGCAGTATTTTCCAATCCCTGTAAGTGTAATTTAAAATGAAGTGCGGTATCACAGAGTCCTGGAGATAGGTTGAGCGTGAGATTATAATGTATACGTTGGATGTTTTGGGAATCTTGGGGGACAATGCTAGTTACGTACTAAGGTTTGTGAAACAAAGAAGAAACATTCCAAACCAACTAGCTGGAAGCAATTTTCTAGTATAAAAAGGATATTCCAAAGATGCACTCAGGAAGCTACCACTTCCTCATGAGGGGAAGAGGAGGGGCAGGCACTGATCTCTTCTCTGTGGTTACCAGTGACAGGACCTGAGGGCCTGAAGTTGTGTCAGGGGAGGTTTAGGTTGGGTATTAGAAAGTGGTTCCTCACCCAGATGGTGGCTGTGCACTGAACAGGCTCCCCAGGGAAGTGGTCACAGCACCAACCCTGACAGAGTTCAAGAGGTGTTTGGACAATACTCTCAGGCTCATGGTGTGACCTTGGGAATGGTCCTGTGCAGGACTAAGGGTTGGACTTAATAATCCTTGTGAGTCCCTTCCACCTCAGCATATTCTGTGATTCTATGACAAATTTACAGCTAAAACTCAAATACCTTGTGTGCCTTGTAGTTTCCCAGCTGCATGGTACAACAGCTAATCTAAAACCTCAAAAGCAAAGATTCTCCTCCTAGTTTTTACAAGACAAAACTCAGTGCTGGTTTGATTGTTGCAGTGAATCCAAAGTACCTCCCTGCTTGGAAGAGAACAGCTGATATAAAATTTGACACTTCACATTAAAACACTTTGAATTTTAGAAAGATTGCAGTGGAAGGGACAGTACATGTTATCCTGCCTTTTTGACTATGGAAACTTATTCAAATCCCTTATTCAAAAGCCAGGCTGTCAAAAACATACAACTATTTGAAATCAACTTCTCCCCTTAATGTCTTATAGAACACAGATGTCTTGGCAAGGTTGGTACTAAAAAAACCTCCAAGCTATTCAACCAGCTGCTTTGATTTTGTTATGCCTGAACAGTCTCATGCTCAGTTGAAACCTCTATTTTGTTTATGCCTTGAGTCAATATAAAACTTTTTGCTGTTTATTAGCAAAACCAGCAGTTTTTAAATTATTTTTTTGTGACACAAAGAAACGAAACAACTCCTGCAGAAATTATTTTCTACCCAAGTTTATAAAAACAGACGCAAGTCTTGAAAATCAGAAACTTATTACCAGTGTATGAATTGGTCCTCAGATCATACAATGTAAGTTGCGTTCTTTTCCCTCCTCCCCCCAACCCCCTGATCTTAAGATAAATAACTGACATAGAGCATCTTAACAGGTAAAATTAAACTGAACCATTACATGATGCCCCTGTGCATGCTCCTAGCCTGGAACAAACACAAAGTAGCCTAGAACACGTTTTCACAGGTTATCTTCCATTAAGAGCACTGTGCAGTCATTGCAAGTTCTTAATTTACAGGCCTTCACTGCATCTGCACATTATCAACGATCATGATGACCAGGAAGTACACTTTCCAAATCAGCAGCTTCCAAGCAACTCGCTTGTCAGGAGAAGCATTATTTTCAAAAAGTACCAAGAGAGACACTAAAACATATATACCTTAAAGGTATCTTTTAGGGCCTCCAAAGATGAAATATAATTGTCAGCTTGCAGCCCAATCGATCTAGACTGCTGGTAAAAGGGAATGAAAAACAAGCTGTCCACTATTTTGCTTAGCCTGTAAATACTATCCTCTGAGCCATCTCAAGTGCTCTCAAGAAGAATAATACATCTGTGTGGTCTTATCATCAGGTAACTCATCACTGGTGCACTTACTGTACTATTGAACTAAAAGCAGAGATTGTTCACTTAACACTGGCATCAGTAAACATATATGAGTAATTTTTTATCAGGTTTTGCTGAAACTCATTCCACATAAATCAGAGCAAAGATGGAATATTTGCAATAAAATATTTATATATATAATATATATATATATATAAAATATATATATAACTATTTCTTCTGAATGGTATAAGTTAGGGTACATGTCCTATACACTTAAAGTACATGTGAGCATTCTTGAATGAGCTATTCTTTTCTAATATGATGCTTTTATTACAGTTGTCTTAAAAAATTGAATGCATCTGATTCTGACAGAAGAAAAACAATTATGGATGAAAGTAATGGGAGGTTCTGTTTTGTTTTGCTTACATACTCATTCCACAGCCCTCTTCATTGGGGGTTACTGTCTACTGTTACCATAAGCTTAGGAAAAAAGTTGAGGTAAGTTACCACAAAAACTCTAAACCTCGTTGTGGCTAGACACAAGTCAATGCCTGTAATACTTATTTATCTCATTTATGATCCTGCATAAAATATGACTATTGGTGTACAAAGTGACAGCCTGTATCACGAAAAAACAAAACAAAACAAACAGAAAAAAACCAAAACAAAACAAAAAACACCTAAATCAGAAATACTTTGCAGCATAACATACAAGTCAAAAAAAGGGTCAGAAAATTTTACTACACTGAGGGAAATACACTTGTTAATCAGCCTGTCAAACACAATATGGTAGTTTGCAAGACACCTTGACCCATATTTGCATCTCCAGGAAGGAAAGAAAAGTTGGATAAAGATTTTAAGTCTAAACCCCTCCCTCTTTTCCACCGATGGCTTCAAGGATCAGATTAGTCATACACACAAACACTCTGCATCGAGGCTGGTTGTGCTTTCTACCAGGTGCAGCAGGAGGTACCATGAAAGAAAGAATCCAGGACAGGCAGTTCTCCAGCTGACTCAGCGTGCTAGTTTGAGAGAGGCAGAAAAAAAAGAGAGACAGAGGGGAGAAATGCTCAGAGTGAAGTCAAAGTTGCAGCTTTATTAAATATCATTCTCCCAATTTTTTTCTTACATAATTTAGAAACATTTCCAGTTGTGTTACCATTCACAAAGTCATGGCGAGTGTTTTAAATTTGCACTCTGTTTTACCCTGTTTGGAGTTGACTGTGATTTTAAGATAAAGAAATTACCAAAGAGGGATGTGTTACCAAAAATCCCAGCTGCCCATTACATCCTTAATTTTATTCAAGGGGTTATCAGAAAGACAAATTCCCATTTCAGTCGGGTGGTGCAAGAAATGAAGTGGTATGACTGGCTAAGAAATTCAGAAATTGTGGCCACACAAGTTGAGGATTTCTGGAGCTGTCTGGATTCTTGGAGGTTTTGTGACTCAGCATTAGTACCAGCTCACATCATGGGCATCAGAAACTCCTGTATATGCTCAGGAGTCTGGACCTCAGCATCGTTATATCCATCCTGCAAAATCTACAAGTCATGCACAGTAATTCCTAAAAGGACTGACTGCATTTGCTATACACTTCTAGAGCAAGTCTACCGAAGGCCTGGTTCCCCCAAAACTGTCAAACTTGCTACACATGCAATGATTCTGGAAAACTGATTTAAATGTCCTTTAAGTACACTTATCAGATAAACAAGTTCTTGGCAAATACTTTCAGGCAATTTCATGTTACAGAGTCTTACGCAAAGTATTGCACTATCAGCACTGTGTGCTCATGTCAGGCATGTTCTGATCAGTCTTTCACCACTTTAGTCTCTAATCCACAGCCACATTTGACAGTTTTGTTACCACAACTAGACTAAGGACATTCTCAAATTCTACATTAAAATAACTTTTCTGCTAGGTAGTTGTCCTATTTGCTGCATGTGGTTCCTGTGGCAAGGTTTTGGCAGCTGGGAGCAGGGGGATAGAGAGGGGCTGAAGGGCTGCCTTCTGTGAGCAGACACCAGAAGCTGTCTCCATGTTGGACAGGACCAGCTCCAATTCCACAGAGGACCCAATATACTTTTTTTTTTTTAGTTACAAGTGACTATGGAATTTGTCTTTGACTTTGAGGGTAATTTTTTTTTAAATTAATCTGCTCAGACTTTTTTTAGACAACGTGCAAGATCTCAGTGGTATCACTGGTTAAAAGCAACAACGGTGCTCAGATGCTGCAGTGGTGCCCCATGACCTGTTAAGGCCAGCCTCGGTCATAACATGATTACAGAGATAGGAATCCAGCTTATTCATCAGCCTTCAAACAGCAATCCTCCACAATCAATCACACAGAGTAACCTTGCTACAGGTGTCCCCTCTGCCCTTAAGCTGAAGCCAGGTAATTTCCTACACAAACTACGTCGATGTTTCATTAATATTGTTGCAATACTCTGACCTTCCATGCAAGTTCCTTTCTCTATTTCAGTTTCTTTTAATCTGATTAGCAGGCACGCGTGACACCTGGCTGCAGCACCAGCTCACCCACATGATCTGAGACGGAAGTTTACAATGTGAGGACTGGAGAGGTTTAAACGTATTGAGACCGGGGACACAAAGCAAAAAGCAAGTACCAGACAAATCTATGCAAGCTAAAAATAAAGTAATAGTTTCCATTTGCTGTAAGTGGTGACTTGCAGGGAATAACTACTCTTTTTCTTCCTAAACAGTATTTTAATTTAAATATGACACCAAATGTAAAGTTGTGTTAATTTTATGAAGTCATCTCATAAAACTGTGAAGTGTTTCCATTAGACTTAAAAACCAAACATTTATTTTAAATTATGTGAAAGACAAACATCAAAATATTCAGAGCATAAACAGGAAATAAAACTAATGTACAATTTACCATCATAAGAAAAATATAAAAAGCAAGCACAGAGCATGACATCAAGACTGTAATATTTTAAGCACTGACTTTAATGATCACATGGGGATAACCTATCCATTCATATGCAACTTCAATACTACATGCTCTTTAAAAAATCAGTCATTTGTAGGAAAAAAGAACAAACAACTGTTCCAAAAAACCCCACCCCAACTTCTCCATTTTCCCTTGTATTACATTTAATCCCACAGAAATAAGACAACCAAATTTTCTAAAGCCTAGGAGATTGTCTGGGAAAGAAAAGCTAAATAAAAAATGTTAACAGTTATAGGAGAAAGTATGAAACCGTAAGACTGCAGTTTGCAAAGGAAACGAAAAAAGCAAAGTAAACAGTGTCTGGCACAGGAACAGAACTACTCCCTAATGAACATCAAAGGTCCCCAAAAACCCTATACTCTGAATACCTTCAGGCCTCAAACAAATTCCTAGCTAAATCTAATGATACATTTTGCTATCTCTGTAAAGAAAAGAAGCAGGATGAGGAGAGCCACATGCTGAAGATAGCATGGAAGAATATTCCCCCACCATTGCCTAAAGAACTTCATCTCCCTTTTCATCCCTTTTCCTTTTCCAAGAACTGCATCATTTTGCCTTCACAGCTCAATGCCTGTTGTGGGGCTGATGCCTCTTTGGTATTTTCTTCACGCTTAAAAACTGGCAGCCAAAACATCCAGCTCAGGAAACATATTCTCCTAAAAAAGAACTACAAATGCCCAACCAACAGGAACAAAAGCAAGGAGAAGTAGACAATCTCATTCTTCAGCAGCAAGAGCCAAGAACTAGCCCTTGCTATGGCACAGTCCAGTGCTGGCCTGCTCCCTGTTCCAGGCACACAAGCCTGTCGAGAAAAGCAGGCTGGGGAAGAAGGGTGGCAGCAAAAGCCACTCCTGCTGCCCAGGCAAGTATCAGGGTAAAGGGGAATTGTGTAACACAGGTGGCTCACCTGCCCTTTCATAGAAGGACTGGGTATTGAAATAAAGAACAAAGAAACTTCTTAGTTAACAAGTTCAGCTTGGAGGACTCAAACCCTTTACTGTTTCCATGTCTGCTACACTAGTGATAAAAAGAAAGCCATGAGAAAACCAAGCCCAAAGGCAACATGAAAAACCAAGTTACCCTTTTCTGTGACCAACAATGTGCCTAACAACAGTTGTCTACACATTTTTAATTGATCATATTCACATGAAGATCGGTAATCCGACCTTTCTCTCTGGCCAACTCCATTCAGGAGGCGGGGCAGAGAAGGTACATTCTTCCTGTGGAGAGGCAGAACTTTAAAATGCCCCCTGCACAACCATCACACCACTTCTCTTGCAGAGCATGCAAGAAAGTTTCCATTTCCTGTGCAGGCACTGGTGTGGTTACTGCAGCTCCAGCAGCACCAGAGCACAGGCTCTGTCCTACAGCAATGCACTGAGGTGAGGAGAGGAGAAAAAAAAAAAGGGGTCAAAATCTTCTTGGTTAAGACACATGGAATATATTGTAAAGAGTAAAGGGGTTTGTTTTATTTTTAATTTAACTCATCAAAGTAAGCAAGAGAAAAAAGTGTAACACTGTGAACCTCACCCGTCATTGTACTAAAGTAATTATAACCTTGTTTTGAGTACTCTTCATTTTTTTTGAAGTAAGCATCTGCCCAGTTCTCAGATGACAACTTAAGACCAGGATATTCTAATATTTGTTTCCTCACAGAAGCGCTGTCTAATTTTCCACAGGGAAAGAAGGAAGTTTCCTGATGTTTTGAATATCAGCTCAATGGCCAGGGACAATGCATGGAAAGCGTGTTCACCAATCCCATTTATTAGTGTGTATCAGAACCTCTTAAAAGAAATAATAAAAGGAAATTTAGATGCTGATGTCTTCAGCATACTTCTAAGCTAAAGTTCCTCCATAAACATTCCAGTCTGGCACATGTTTTCAGCAGAGGCCAGCTAGTGAAAAGGTCTTTTTTCTTGAAAATGTACAAACATTGTCATTACTACTCCAAGTTTATTTGAAAACACAAAATATTTTTGAAAATACATTAAAATTAAGTTTAATATGAGACAGTCTCCTGCTGAAACACTATAAATATTTATTTGCACCAAATTAGTACTCACATATAATTCTCAATATTACAGTGTTTCAACAAGATACATTGAAGGAGATCTTCTCCCATTCTCCCTGATACACAGCTTCAAATCTTTGATTATAATATTTTAAGTGATTGTACCTAAGTAAGTGAACAGCTGTCTTCTCAGAAACAGATCTTTTCAGAATGACCACAATGACAAAAGAGCCAGTAAAAGAGATTACTAAAAGAAGACATTCTCCAACAAGTTGAAGTCTTGAGCAAATCAGGAAATCACAGAAGCACTCTGAGAACTAGAAGAACACAAAACAGGAGATTTGTAGCAATAATTTAGAAAAATTCATACAAACTAGTACAGTTTTCAAAGCCATTCAAAGCAAAAATCAGGTCTTAATTCTGCTGTGAACCTCCTCTCTCATTCACACCCCTCAAAATGAGAAAGAAACTGTCAAATCACGGGAAGAGAGAACAAAATAACCCAAACCATGAGCTTTTTAAAGAGAGACCTCAAATCCAAGTAATTTGCCCACTTTTAGCTGGACAAACAGTAGGTTTGTTGGCACCTATTTGACACAGTCTATATGAATTTCCAAAAAAATCTACCCATGTTCAACACTAAAAGTTCTTGACTAAAAAAAACTGGCATGAGGGGAAGACACTGTTCCCAAACAACAACTGTTTAGAAAAAAGGAAATAGGAAGAAATTGTCACTTTTATCATTCAAGAAAGGGCATCAGGAAGCAGTTCTGTCATATGTGCAGCTCAGTGCATTCATATATATATAGAAAGGATGTGAATGGTAAAGTGACAAAGGTCACTGATGATATAAACTGTTCAAGTAAGAAAAATGAAAACTAGATGTGGAGAGGTCAGGTAACTTTGCAAATACTAATTGCCCATTAAAACAGCAGATGAAAATAACCCCATTTATATAAAAGCATAAAGCAATGCACATAGGAAAAACACTTTTGTAAATTTACATTTATTACATGAGTCTCTGAATCCCCCATTACCAGGGTAGACAAAAAGCATGCTGCAATTTTAGAGGATGTTTTCTTGAACTATCCCTTGATAAGATGGAAGTTCATAGTACATCTGCATTTTGTTCTTTGTATCTCAAAAAGTTAAAAGAGGAAATAAAAAAGCAACTAGGTTGACTTCAATGAGGGAAACATTTCCTGAGGGGGTGGGATTAAAGATATGTAGGTTAATATTCTTCAACTTCAAAAGAAATGACTGATGTAGAGCAACAGAGGTCTGCAATCTATAAGGAGCAAAGAAAATAAAGAGGGAGTGATTAATTATTTTCTCATACTATTAAAACATCAAATTAAATCAGCAGGATGCAAGTTTCATTTAAACATCTGCTTTTTACCCTAAACACCACATAGGTAAGTGGCAAAATTCAGGTTTCCATAAATGCTCAAATTCTAATTAATGAGAGTGACATCCAAGACATCTCCGTGTTTAATAGTTTATCACCTTCAGCTCAGGAAATTTCTGAGCTGCAAATTGCTGAAATAGTATCAGGGCAAATTTTCCTGTAAATGTTCCCCCTAAGACACCTGCTATGATCAGTGACTGTTAAAGGGCAGGACACAGGCTTAGGTGAAATGGTCGTTTTGAGTCAATGTGGTGGTAGTTTATGGTGAAAAAACTGACAACCTAGAAAACTTGAGAATATCTTGAGCAAATAAACTTGTTACTGTTTCAACCATAGCACACAATTCACCTACACTTCTCAACCACACGGTGTGTTTCAATTTCTACCAATTCACTTCTCTCATTTCTTAATAGGGATGGTCATATTCACAAAAGCCAGGGAGTATGAGAAGCTTTAAGTTAATGCAGCTCCAAAAATCATAGCAGAATAGGAGTTACAACTAGTACAGTTTAGAGACACATATATTGTCTTTCAGAACAAACTACCTACCAAAATACAATCTACCAAGCTGTGAATAAAAACTGTATTTCTGCAAAATAAAAGCAGTTTTTATAGAAAGGGTTATTAGGTAAGTCTTCTGGAGATCCTGCTTCAAACACAGACTCATTTAAGGGCCTTTCACAGAGACTTGGTATCAGTCAACATCAGGCGCTTCAGGAAGAAGGACACAAGGTACAACAGAAGGATGGAAAGCTGGGTGGAAAGTATGAACACATATGTAGAACTGAGTTAGCAAACGAAACAATTTTTCTCCTTGGAAGAATTTAAGTTTTATACTTGGCAGCAAATAAGTTAAATCTCAAGTAAATGTTCCAAGTAAATCTTGTATCTGTAAGTAAATTGTTTACTATGGGCTATAAATTAGTGCCATCCAAGTGCCATCTGCCTTTGATCTGTGATCCTTCTGTCTCCATTTTTATTTTTTTAGATTATCTTTTCAACCAACATATTCTTCTCTTTCATTTTGTCAACTCTATTATTAAAAGAAAAAGAAAGAAAAAAATGCTTCAAAGGCTGAACACTTGATGGGGCAGAGAGGCCATGTACTACATCCAAAGTTCTCATTTGACCACATTTGCTTTTAGCAACAAAGTATTAAGTAGGGCTCCTTCAGACAGCTGAAAACTTCCTAAGAATGCTCAAAATCGGTCTGAAGATTAATCCACAAAATCAAAGCCCAAAACAAATAAAATCATTGATTATCACCGATCATTGCTTGAGACTAAAATGCACTCAAAATAAACCAAAGCTCATGAATCTGAACTAGCTGAAGATGTCCTTTCCAACCTAAATCATTCCAGGATTCTACACCACCCTAAACTGGTTTACTGGCTTTAAGCTTCAGGAGAGAAGTGAGATGCTGGGGCCAATGCTTATTCCTTATGCACCAGCTTGATTCAAATTAAATGCCTGTGTTGCTGAAGAAAGATCAGTGTTTCACTACATGTGTCTTGCGTAGTGGGCCAGAAACCACAGCACAGACACAGAAAAGCAGCAGCTCCATTCACACACACCAGTTTTATAGTGAGGTGTGTGTGTATTTTTTGTACTGGTGTGTGTGAATATACCCTGACACAGAGGGTAGAACAGTAGGGTTAGTACAGAACACAGAAGCCCATTGCAGGCTCCATTCACATCTTAATTGCTACCATGTGTAAGACACATCCCTAAATGACCATCTGTCTCCACAGCCTTTCATTTTAATTTATCCCAGCCCATCTTCCCAAAAGGCTGCATGGTGCTCGGCAAACTGTTTTTTAAAGCATTTTCAGTCTACTATCATCATAAATTTCTAGGATATTTTTTCCTTCCCATTTAAGCTACATGCTATTCAAACCCGCACTGAAAACAGAAATATTAAATTGTCTTTTGTAATTTTAAGACTCCACTATAATTTCAGAATTTTACAATTTATCTGTGGCCCTGTCAAAAACATTAAGATGTCAGATTAGGGTTAAAATTTCCCATTAATGGTAAATGTCCAGTACACAAACAATTTATAAAGTTTTCTATGGCCAATTAATACATTCAATTGCTTTCAGGTGGAGACCTCAGTATTACCTTCATTGAACTAGGCTACTCAGCTTCAAGGCAAATCTCAAAAATTAAGAAATCCCAATCACTGGTCACCTGGAAAACATGCTACATGATTTTTTTTAAAACCTCAGAAAAGTTCATTAACTGGACAGGGACAAAACCCTCTTCTCTAGAATTCAGCTGACCAAGACATACTAGTTTCTTTTTTCTGCAAATGCTCACTTCACAGACACGAATTAAAATAGTAAAATACACTAAAATTACTTATAGCTTGTATAAGCAATAGTTAAGCATTCACACTATCAAACCCTAGTGGAATTTTACATTTAGTTCATCTGGAGTTGCTTTAAGAGTGATCTAACCTTTATTCAAAATTCTCAATCATGGTCAAGCTTTAACTTCCCCTGTAATTTCTTCCAGCAGAAGCACCAGAAACTCTCCATGTGGTGGAATTATTCAGCAGATTGCTAGCCCAGCCCATAATGACTGGAAAGTCCTTCAAGCACTGCACTTCAGTTGCTGATGCCCAGGAACCACAAACACACAGTGTGTTTCTTGCACCTAACATGTTCTCTACTTATTTTTAAAGCCTCAGGCCAAGCTCCAGCTCTACTTTACACTGCTTTATGATGACCAAAGTTCAGGTTTTCTTCCTCCACAGATTACAGGTTTGTTTCAGAATTAGAGACTCATATAGCAACTTGATGAGAAAGATACTCCAAAATGCTCCTTTGAGTAAGTCTAAATCACAGCCTTCTGGTTTAACTTTTGGCAAACGGACAAAGGTCCAGGTGCATGTTTACAACAGGCAAAAATCACTCTATCAGAGAAGAGGCATCCACCCAGATATCTTTGTACACGCTGTACATGTGCTTTCAACACACTACAACTACAGCAAAATGTCATCACTCCATCCAGTATTTACCATTACTGTATGACTCATGAACCAATTAATGATTTCATACGAATTCCCAAGTCAGTCATTGTTTCCCAGGTTTATAATATGAACTACGTTCTGCACCAGCTACATAGTATTAACTCCTCTTATTTCCCTTTGCTTTTCTTCAGGCATACTTATACAGTTTCAAAAAACAGTTGTATTGCTATAAAAATAATCATACTATATAATGTTCACCACAAGACAAATGAGACAGTTTTAATAAGTACTTGTCAATTTTATTGTACAATTATCTTAGGATAGCTACACACATCTGGACCCAATGAAGCAGCACCATTACTTGTAAGAACAAGTCATATGAATGAAGCAATAAAGATTATGATAGAAAAAAAAAAAGTAAGGCAGGACAGCTCTTTATTTTTGCCATCAAAAGACGGTGATAGAGGAAAAAAAACCCAACTCAAAACAAATTGTAAAGGAATACACAGAAAGGCAGAAAATTGCTCTGTTTTCGACCAGGTTTGGCCTTCCACACAAACATTAAAGCTATAGAAAAGTATCCAAGATTTTGTAAGATTCAAAGAGACATTAGTTGCTTTCATATTTTCAATATGCATAATATTCACTGATTCATTTTAAAGGAAGCTGCTTTGCTGCAACTTGTTGCCCAATTAAACAGGATGAGAAAAACAGGAAGCTACACTAAATTACACATGAATTCAGCTGATAGACCAGGATCTGCTGAAGCACAGCAACACTGTTACAGCTATTTTAACCACAGACAAAAACATTGTTGAAGGACCCATTCTAGATATGATGGAAAAAAGCAAGCAAGGAAGCATTTGGAGCATTTCAAATGAAATAAGGAGACAAGGAACAGCAGGCAGTGAATCTGAGGGTTTAAGTCAAGAGCATCTATGCCAAAGAGCTTTATTAACCTGCAAAGTGTCAGCAAAGAAAAAATTGCATTTCTTCTCATGTTTTCTTTGCCCGTTTAAACAAGGTTTCCTTCCAAGCACTTCCTGTGAAAGCAACACTAACTTGGCAACAAAAGTGCCACCAGAGGACTATAAACATTTTTAAAAGGGAGGTTTTAGAGAGAACTAGCATCTCTTTCCGTGTAATTGTCCAAGTGAGGAGACAATATTTTGGGCACTCAGGCTTCTGCCTGTTGAACTCAGCCCAAAAGATTTTACTTCTCTTTGTGCTTGGATGACATCAGTAGACCACAACCATTTTTCCAAATAGTGTACAGACAGACCTGGTGTCATAACACTGAAAATAATTTAAGTAGGTCTTCACATCAAAGATCCTCTGCAGGCTTTTTTCATCCCAGAAGACAGTAAAGGTGTGGGGGAGAAAGCCCACAACCAACAAACAAACAACAAAAATTCCAGCACAAAACATCCCCCAAATATGACACCATTGCAGGTGCTGCAGCCATGACAATACACAAGAAAACTATAACATATATCCCATATATCTTGTGAGAGAATCAAAACTGTTGTGCCCAAGTAGCTTTTCTCAAATCGAAACATAAAAGCTTAATTTTGACAAGGCCTCATATGAAGAATCATTTGCAAAAGAAATCAAAGCATCAATTATAAGGTTAGGAAAATGCAGTGTGCAGGACCTGTTTTACAGTAAAACCAAACAACTTTGTCAAAACATCCAAGGCAACTTCATTCAACTTTCTCTTTAGTTAGAACTCATTCTGTGTTATAATTAGTTTCAACTTAAAGACTAATAGAGGCAGCATAAATACTCTTCTAAGATGGTATTAGACAACAGACATAGTTAGGATATGCCACTTATACTGTCATACCATCACCCTTCTGCATTTTACAGTTTTCCCCATAATTTTGACACTTGGTGAGGGAAGAAAAATATAAAGCCAAAACACATCCAACAAGAATGTCAGTGTACCTTACATTTAAGCTACCTTGTTAAAAATTCTTAATTAAAAGTCACCCATTGCTGCTGATTCTAGAAACACCACCACCATTGAATACTATTGAATATTAAGAACACAGGAATGGACCATCATGGTCCCACTCACTTACAATATAGCACAGGCTGGCCCAGTTTGCACATTCTGTACTTTACAGACCACTTGTCCTGGGTTCCCTGACTACATCCCCATCACAGAAGGGTTTGTTCAACATGTTGGTGGACTTGAACTTCCCAGGCCCATCCCAGCATCATTTAACTATATTAAAATTGAACAGCTTTATAAACTGACAATTAACAAATAGTGTTTGGAAGCTGTAAAACAGGCACTCTGTCATCACTGAACAAAAGTATCTAAGTTTGTTTTAACATCACTGTTACATTTTTCTAACACTTGTCTTCCTTGCTACACACTGCACAGAACAGTTCAACTACTCTCATCGTCTGTGGTACTTGCAAGCCTATGACACTGACACGGAGAAGTATTAATTAAAATGGTTTTGTTTGTTTTGGATGAGCATTGTATTCATGAACTTTCATTGTCAAGTTCTTTAATATCAGCAACCTTGACTTTTGTAAGGCCTTTGACGTGGTCACACGTAACATCCTTGTCACTCTTTGGTGAGATATGTGTTTGATGGATGAACTATTCGATGGATAAGGAATTGGCTTGATGACCACATCAATGACTCAACATCCCAATAGAGATCAGTAATGAACTGTGTCCCTTAGGGGCCCCTACTGGAACCAGGACTGTTCAATATCCTTATTAATGACATGGACAGTGGGATTCAGGGCACCCTCAGCAAGTTTGCCATGACACCAAAATGAGCAGTGTAGCTGATACACTGGAGGGAAGTGATGCCATCCAGAGTGACCTGGACACGCTGGAGGAGTGAGACCACATGAACCTCATGAAGTTTAACACGGGCAAGTGCAAGGTCCTGCACCTGGGTCAGGGCAATCCCCTATGCCAAGATACTGGGGGATGAATGGATTGAGAGCAGCACTGTCAAGAAGGCCTTGAGGATTCTGGTGGACAATGGCAAGTTGAGTATGAGTCAGCAGAGTACCGGGGCAGCCAAAAGGGCCAACCATGTCCTGTGGTTCATCAAGCACAGCATCGCCAGCTGAGGGAGATGACTGTCCCACTGGACAGAGGTCCCACCTCGATTACTGTGGATGTCTTGATATAAGAAGGACACCAAATTATCAGACTGTGTCCAGAGGAGGACAACCAAAGTGGTGAAAAGCCTCATGGGCAAGACTCCTGAGGAGTAGCTGAGATGACTTGGCTTGTTCAGCTCGGAGGAGAGAAGGCTGGAGAGTGCCCTCATCACAGTCCACACCTTCCTTAAGGGGGGCAGCAGAAGGGGAGGTGCTGATCTCCTCTCTCTGGTGACCACCGATAGGACATGAGGAAATGGAAGAAAGCCACATCAGGGGAAGCTCAGATTAGACATCAGGAAAAGGTTCCTCACTGAGAAGGTGGCTGTTCAGTGGAACAGGCTCCCCAGGCAGCAAGCCTGCCAGAGTTCAAGGAATGTCTCATACGGTTCAGTTGTAGGCAGTCCTGCGAAGAGCAGGGAATTGGACTCCATGATCCTTACAGGTCCTTTCTGACTTGAGATATTCCACGATTTTATGCAATTAAGTGTTAAAAATCTAACCAAGTTGGACATCTAAATTCTAGTGTGGTTTCATAACAACCCACTACTCTTCCAACAAAAAAATCTCCTATATTTTATTCTTTCTCACCTTCCCCATCCTTAAGAAGTTTTTCTGAAGTGCTATGGAAAAGACTAAGTTTCGTATTAAGAACACATCTCCAGGTATATTTCCCTCTTCAATCCCATATTCTTGATTTGAGAATCAAAAAAATCAAGACATAATTTACCTGAAAAGTAAAATATAGTACAAGAAGAAAGGAAATTAGTGCACTAAACTCAAATTGGGAGCTCTAGAGTTCAAAATTCAAATAATCTACCTAAAATGAAAAGTTAATAATAAAAGTTAATCCAGCAGATATGTAGTTGAGCTGTAATATAATCATAACTTCACAGATAAATTAGCTGAGTTTCTAGAACTGCAGGTTGCTAATTTATAAAAAATCATATCACTGTCAAACACTCTGTAACTATTCAAATTATTCTTAAAAATCATAAACCCCCCAAATTTAATAAACTTTTTGAACTTCATATTTGCAGAAATGTGAGTAGTATCCCATTTCCTCTATTAAAGAAATCTTTCCTTGAAGGAAAAAATCATCAACTTTCCTTATATCAGTTTTATTAGGTTTAAATGTGCTGTTTTTCCAAGAATAAGAGTAAAACCTGAATAAGTGTAAACTTTTACCTGAAAGCACAAAAACACATTCATGAAACTAAACAGCCACTTTACTCCGCCTGCTTATCTTCTTCAAGATTAAATCATGCAGTCCAAACAATTTTAAGAAGCCCTACTTCTACACTCAAGTGGAGTTTTGAATGTCTCTGAGGACAAGAGGCTCCACATCCTCTCCGGGCACTTGTTCATGGTTCAAAACAAATGAACAAAATCCCAAAATAATAATAATAATAAATAGCCAAAATTCCGATTAGATTTGAGGGGGTGTATTTGTGGTTTTCTCAGTTTTCTTCCATTACATATTTGGAGAAAGCAATATGACCTTTCCTTAGTCTCCATCTAAGGTTGAAGAAGTCCAGTTTCACCTCTTTAAGGGATTTGCTCTAAGCCCCTAATCATCCTGGTGATCCTCACCTGAACTTGTGGCAGTATATAATTTCTTTCATGTACTGGTGAACCCCAAACATTGTACTTTAGATGTGGTCTAACAGTTGCTAAATAGATGGGAAGAGCCACTATTTTCTTGCTGCTGGCTGCACTCTTATTAACACAGCCCAGTGCATGGCTGGCCTTTGTCACTGCCAACCCACACTCAACTTGTCATCCACCTGAGTCCAAGGTCCTTCCTTAGAAACCTGTCCTCTAGCCGGCCTGTGCTGCTGCACGTGGCTGCTCCATCCCTGTTGCAGGACTTCACATTTCTCTTCAACTGGCCACACAAGGCTCCTCCTCTCAGGCCACTTCTCCAGGTCCTGCTGCACAGCCACTCTGCCTACCAGCACATTGAACAACTTGGCCTTGTCCAAATACACTTGTTGAGACCACACTCTAACCCACCATCCACACATTGTTCAGGTCCCAAAACTGGATCCCAGTGGATCCTGGAAGGATGCCACTTGCAACCTGCTACCAGCTGGACTTTGCTCTGCTGATCCCCACCCTCTGGGCTTGGCAACCCAGCCAATGTCCCACCTGCCCTGCAGGTCCCTCACCTGGTCCATCTCTTACCAGCCTGGACCTGCCAGGGCACACCATGTCCAAAGTCTTACAGTCCTAGACTTTTGTTTTCCAGAAAGTTACCTCCAGTACCAGACAGGTTTTTTAGTTCTTAACCAAGGGAAAAACAGCAAATGAAAAGATTCTATTGGTATCCCAGGTTTCTATTTCTGAACCAGAAAGAATTCTATATTTCTCCTGTTAAGAAAGATAACAAGACGAATAAAACTAGTAAGGTCAAGATAGAGGTGGCTATTAAAAGGAAAGAAAAAGGATATACTCTCTGGCTTACCCATAGTAAAAACACAACTTTAGGCCTTTCACCAGTGAGTAAAAGAGATAAGGAGGCCACATGTGCACCCACCTATGTGTACAAAGGGGGAAATGGGATCCTTACATCATTTTGCTTTTTTTTCACAGGAGCATTAAAGGAAGTATTTTCCATAATCACCACAATCAAGCCCACTGTCCTCATAAATCTTACTTATCACAATGCTTATATAGAATCTCAGCATTAGACCAGTGATATGTACAACCCAATATATACATATATAGATACAGATAATTAACACAGATCAACACTGTCTCTTTAGGAATGTAAGATAACTTTATGCATTTCTGAGCACAGAGTGCACTTTCAGTTGCACTCCTTCAGGAAAGAAAACTCATGCTATTATCTTCCTTTGCACTCACCAATAAACTTTAGGCCTCTTGATCAGTATCAATCAAACCTGACAGAATAGTGTCTACAAGAAGTATCATGGCACTTTTTTTAGAAAATACTTACATAGCCTACCTCTACACCTGAAACAATAGTTATAATTAACATTCTGGGCTTGATTCTGTATAACAATTTTATTGCAACGCACTATTCCATTCATATAAGATGTGATCTCTCCTACAAATATCCTCTGTAAATTTGTTTCACAGCTGCTTTTTGAAATTATTAACAACCATCTTCATTCATATTATTAAAAATCACAAAAAGTTATGAAAATTGAGTTATACTCATTGGAAATTAAATCAACCAATCACATTCTGTTCTGAATCATTCAGATGCAGTTTTTCAGTGACAACATGCTGAAATACAAACACAGGTTTGTGGGCTGTTTCCCCTGCTTTCTGTTTTGTTCAAAGTACTTTTTTATTGCTTTTTAACTACAGAAGGTGTCTCCACAGGACTCCAACCTAAACAGTAAACCCAACTTTAAGTCATGTCACTTTAAACGTCTCTCCTCCATCGGGGCCGAGTTCCCATGACTACACGGTACACATTCCATCAGGATTTACCTGCATGGCATACTGAACAGACAGCACCAAAGAGCACTTTCACAGCTTCCTAACTGATGAGTAAACATGAAGAAGCCTGCTGGGAATTCAAAACAAGAAGCAGTACTTCTCAAAAAAAACATATGAGCTACTGAAAGCAGTAAGTACATTCAAAAATGTGTCTAAAATGAATACAAATTCTCAAAGGGTAAAGCTAATTCATCTGCCATGACTGAAACTTTGAGCAGCCAGCGAATATTTCTTGGTTTTCCTTCCACAAGTCATTTACACTTAAGTAAAAGGAGATTGCCTACTTATTACAGCCAAATACTTTGACTACTATCAAATGAAGGGTAAAACTGATTACACACTAAATGCATAAATACTGTAGTATGTAAATAAAAAAGCACTGTTAGCTGCACTTTTGCAAGATAGCTATTGTAAATACAGGACACTGCTGTCAACTCCTTCTGCATCACATTTTCAGTATTGTGATCAGGAGTCACCCATGTGCTGTCATTTCAGAACACTCACATGCCCATTTTTACATCTTTGGTGCAATTTGACATTCAGCGTAAAAACAATAACAATTACCCCAAGTTTTATTTACTAGAAAAAGAAACATTTCCTATCTGTTATTTTTAGGATAGTCTGCTACCAGAAGCATATTTCTTCAAAAACTGAAGATTCCTTGTGGTCTGTTACATAAGAACCAGCTCTTAAGTATAAAGCTCCCTATGATGCAAGACTGTTTCTTACTGCCATAAGTAACAGGTTATAAGGTTAGGAAAAGCTGGTTTTAAGTCTAGTGCTGCTGGAGTTGCCTGGATTCACCCCCTAAAAATAAAAATTTATTTTATTTAAAAAAATGAGGAAATACAAAGAACAGCATGTAACAATTTACTTGTTGCAATTATATAGAGGTGATGTTACAAGAGAAAATTCAAGAGAAATGAAGTGATGAAAACAATAGAAAAATTTCTTTCTCTTCAGACACATATAGATAACAGATCCAACTACTTTTCCTAGTCCAGGCTGTCAGTGCATAATATCAACAAAAAGCTGATCTAGGATGGAAGTGCTCCATTCAAGTTTAACAGAAGTACAACAGCAAAACAGGCATCGAACAGTAAAAATCAGCATCAGAAACAACAGCAGCTATTCTTTGTCATCAGCTTCTAACTGTCCCTTCTTATCTACCAGCCTGCCTAAAGGGAATTTAAATATTTAAGCTTAACCACTGTATCTCAAGACAGCCCTGGACGACATCTGCCACTAACTGCCTGGTCAGATAACTGAGTTATCCCTTGAGTGCAAAGATGTCCTTTCAGCTGGAGCTGGGACGCAGAATCAAGACAGTCTTGCGGTGATCCCACATGTGCACTACTTATTCTCAGAACAGATGTCATCATTCCCTAAAAATTCCAACTAGCTCACAAAGTAATATAACTCAACAATTAAAATCAACTCTTCAAAATCTATTTGAGTAACAAAAATCATGGAGCTTCTGTGGATATAAAATCATGTCAGAACAAACCAGAGTTTGTATTTTAAAAGACTGTATCAATAATCTTTCTATATTTAGTATTTCAACTTTTTTCTTTAAAAAAAGTAATTAACCACTCATCTACATACACAATAATTCCCTCTTCATATGAATATTATAGACCCATATTATGGTTTGGGCTGGAAAAGACCTTAAAGATCATATTATTCCAGGCCCCCTGCCATGGGCAGGGACACCTTCCTCTAGACCAGGTTGTTCAAGTCTCCATCCAACTTGGCCTTGAACACTTCCAGGGATGGGGCATCCACAACCTCTCTGGGCAACCTTTTCCATTGTGTCATTCCTCTCACAGTAAAGAATTTCTTCCCTGTGTCTAATTCAGTTTAAAGTCATTCCCCCTTGTCCTATCACTCCATGCCCTTGTAAAACATCCCTCTCCAGTTCTCCTGCAACCCACTTAAGGCACTGGGAAGCTGCCCTAAGATTTCCCTGGAGCCTTCTCTTCTCCAGGCTGAACAACTCCAACTCTCAGCCTCCCTAAAAAGGAAAGGTGTTCCATTATACAAAAACTTTTCCCAGTTGCATGCAGAAATACATTAAAAATGTCTTTTTGTTCGCAAGAACTTAACATTATGCTGAAGGAATCAACAGAATGGAGTAGAGATTGCAGATTCTCTCAAATTAGACTTTGACTACATAGTAATGGTTTGTTTCTCCCTCTACGACTTTGAACAAACAGCCTCATTATTTTAGCAGTTGAATGAAGCTTAAAATTTGTGTTTACTTGAGGCAATCACAGAACACTCCTGCTTTAAAAATAAAAATATGATAAACTAAAAAAAAAATCTTGCAGTTTTTGTTAACTGCTATATAAGATGCCTAAGCCTGGCTACAAAGATGGCAGGGTCTTTTTTTTTTTTTTTCCCCTTTGATCTGGTGTGACTGGATGACAAAAATTTTAGGTTTGTCTCTTAAAAGGAAAAAAACTTGCAAACATTTGGAAGTTTCAGTATTTTATGTAACATGAAACCTTCCTATTCAATAAACTGCTAGGTAGTCCCATGTTCTTACTACCTTCTTTGACACTATTACAACAGATTTAAATAAAGTCGCCTTTGCATTTTGTTGGGCTTTCCACTGAAAACTGATCAAATGCAAAGTCATCGGAATCAGTAAACATGTCTGCTGAAAATATGTAAGCCTGTCAGCTGAAACTTGTCCCAGAATTGCATCTAGAGGGATCCAAAATCTCCTCTGAAAAGAATTTTAATTACAACAGGAAAAAAAAAATCACAACTAGGAGATAATATATAGCAATTCAGGCTGCTGAACAGACTGTCCTTCTACTGATGGGTAAGCAAGTGAGCAAATCAGTCCATCACCCATTTTATTATTTCAGAAAACTTGATAATTCTGATTAAGGAAGAGTAAGTTCACAATTTTGTAATAACTTCTGGGAACTAGATAGAGGCAACATACACAAAACTGTCTATTTCTTTTATGTCACAGTAGTTTATGAAAAGGTGGTTCTAACCACTGATCTGAGCTATGGTAGGAATCACACCAAACTGAGAGGCTGGAAAACATATATAACTTTTGTTAAATCTGTTTAATTCCCCTGCCATTTCTGTTCAGAAAATAGTTCCTCTTTGCAATCTTGTTTAGAATAAAGAAACTAATTATCCACAAACTAGCTTATAGTCACTGATGTAGGTGCAAGTTGCGTTGAATTAAACTGGCTGTAAAATAATGACCTAAGATACTTCAGGCAGCAGCACCACAACAGCACAGAGTCTGACACTGCCTGCAAAAGCCCAGTGAGAGCTCCAACCCAGATTCAACACCCAGTAAAAAAAAAAAATCAAACAGCTGCAAGGATGGAATCATCCTTTTTGCCTTAACATAGTAGGCTCAAAATTGAAGTTCAGGTGCTGCTTGAAGAGCTCTTCAGTCATCCCTGATGCGTGGACAACAGCAGCAGCAGGAGCTACAGAACACCCACTTCAACCACTCATTTTCCAGCCACTGTTTCACAGGACCCACTGCCTTAGGTAAGCAGGTGTACAGAAACCAGCCCAGCCTGAAAGCAGCAGCAGCAGCAAAACTCAGTCTTTATTGTAATTGTAGCTTGCATACACAAAGGCTCCAAAGGAGCACTTCGCCTGCCACATCCTGACCATCTGTATTTCTCCATGCAAATTAATAAGCACAAATTTGGGAGAGTTGCAGATTTTTTGCACACATAATAGTAGAGCTTATTCGTATCTTGTTTCCCATCAAATAAAGGTTTTTTATATTTACAGATAATAAAAAAGTTACAGAAAACAAGCCCAGAATCAGTCTAAACTGCAAACAATTTAAACAGAGCACATAAAACAGTTATACAAACAAAAGAAATCAAAGAAATAGGAACGCAAGCACCAGAAGCGCCAGCTATTCTTTATTCCTCTGACTTATTGCTGTCAAATCAGACATAAAAACTTTGAAAATATGCATGAGCCACACAAATAGTGCAGAACACTGTGTATTTATCTTCTGCATTTTGGTTTTCTTTGGACGAGCATTACCACATTCAGCCTGTTCCGATGTATCTCCCAAATCATGAAAGCATTACACTGTATTCTTACCCTGGGAGTCACCAGTGATGACAAAATATGTATTTTTACTTAACTCTACGCATGCTGTCAACTGTACTAATAAGTGTATCAATGGCTATACCTATTCCACATAGTTAAGACCAGGGGGCAGCAATACTGTCAAACACAAACCTAACAGGTTGATTTCTGACAAATCTATAAGCAACCATGGCTTAGTTACAAGAGGAAAAGAAGAACAAAACAGCTACAGTTATGGAAAAGCTGCAGACCTTAATGTAGGTTATATAATAAAAATAAAATATATAATTTTAAATGCGAACTTAGCAATCACTCAAGCCAGTTGATGTAAACAATAGCAGTGTTAGAATTCTGAACACAGATATTTTTTCTACTAAGGCAACTTTAACTGATCTTAATCATACGGAATTATATTTTCCCTACCCAAGATTATCAGGCAAACACCATAATTAAATAATTAATACTCTTTCCTAGCATACCAAATGTTTTGCTCATGCCAATACATTCAGCAAAACTAAGACTTGTTAAATCCATCTCCTAGATACGCGCTGGCTCCTGAAGAATTGACAAATACTTGATGAGCTAAGTGTACAATCCAAAGCAACAATTAACTGCAACCTATGCAAGAACAGCAAAAAACTATCTTCTTCCAGTGTCATGATGCTTGTACCTTCAAGCAAGCACAGGGTAAGAGAAGAACTATACACTGTCTTGTTTTAAAGTCATTTGGAAGACATTTCCTCGTAACTGCTGACCTAGTCCATAGGAAATCACACTGAAACCTCAAATAGGAAGCAGTAGACTGATATCCCTTAGAAACCAGCTGTGGAAGTTTATCCATTTTCACACTCCTATTTCTTGACAGCAAAGCAGGGTGAACATTTAAATAACATTCAAATAATGCTCATAACAAGCATGAAAAAAAAACCAACACCGAGGCTTCAAGGTTGAGACACTGAGACTGTGTAATCACTTCTGGAAGGAACCTCTCCTTCCACCAATTTTGTTTTCATATTATTTCCCTCACTCCACATTCATCCCTTCATCCTTACCTCATTTCTTAAACCAAGTCTCCCTTGGCAGATTTCTACAGCCAGAGTTCTGTGCTGACTTGATGTAATGATTGGCCGCTCTATTAACGCTCCCAAACAAAACTCGTCCCTCATCTTCCCTCTAAAAATACCAACATTCATGCATTTTTTTACTACTGCAACAACCGACAACACCGAAAACACCAAGAAGTACCACAGCAATATTTAAGTTCAGACAACTGCTTTTCGCACTAATCTTTGAGACGCCAGGGCAGGAAAGCTTTCTGTAACTAGCTCAACACAAGAGCAAAGTCCCACAATTAAAAGACCAGATTACACGCATACCAACGCCTCTGGCTCCCGTGGATTTAGGCGGGTGGTGCTGCCCCGTCCCTGATGCTCTCTCAAACACAGAGGGGAGGAAAAGAAAAAAAAGAAAGGAAAAAGGGAAATAAAAAGGGGATGGGGGCTATGAGTGTGTATGATTTACCTCTTCCAGCAGCGTGACCGTGTTCCTGCAGTTCTGCAGCCGGGTGGTGAAGCTGGAGGTGGTCGGGGAGTTGTAATCCTCTGTGGTCTCGGCGATGAACTCCGACACGGTGATCTGGTCCGGCATGATCCTGCCCCACCGGTAAAGCCCAGGAGGAGCCGAGCACACAGATCCGGAGCGAGGAGAAGCCAAGTTTCGAGGGGGATGGGGGGGAAAGAAAACGGGGGGAAAAAAAGAA